>ONZH01008103.1:0-30022 GCA_900303285.1 Rhinella marina
TACTCTATGTTCCTCAATGCTCTTTGAAAAAATCAAAATGTCATCCAGATAGACTACTACGAATTTACCAATAAACTCCCGTAGTATGTCATTCATCAAATTCTGAAATACCGCTGGGGCATTGCTTAAACCGAAAGGCATCACTAAATACTCAAAATGTCCTTCAGGGGTATTGAATGCTGTCTTCCACTCATCTCCTTCTCTTATGCGAACAAGGTTGTAAGCCCCACGGAGATCCAACTTGGAAACCAATTAGCACCTTGGACTTGGTTAAAAAGATCAGGAATGAGTGGAAGAGGGTAACTGTTCTTCACAGTAATATTATTCAGCTCCGTATAATCAATACATGGTCTCAAACCCCCATCCTTTTAGAGGACAAAAAAGAAGCCTGCACCCACTGGTGATCGTGACGGCCTGATATGTCTCTTTGCAATGCCTCCGCAATGTACTCTCTCATGGTCCTCCCTTTCTGGAGCCGAGAGATTAAACATTCTACCCTTAGGTAGTTTAGCACCAGGAATCAAATCTATAGCACAATCATATGACCGATGAGGTGGTAATTCATTTGACATTTCCTTAGAGAATACCTTAGAAAACTCCAGCAAATAGAAAGGAATTTGAGGTTCGGAAATATTGACAACTACCACACACAGAGGAAATACATTTTTCAGAGCAAAAATCACTCCAGCTGGTCAATTCCCCTTTAACCCAATCAATATTAGGGTTATGCAGCTGGAGCCAAGGCAAACCGAGAATTACATCAACAGGTAAATTATTCATGATCAACAAAGAAATTTTTCGTTATGTAATACCCCTACAGACATACCCTATTTAGGGGTACAACTTAAAACTTTGCTCTGGCCAGAGGCGTAGAGTCCACAGCAGTCACTCTCAATGGCTTTGAGAGTGGCAGTTGGGGAATGCTGAGTCGGTCAGAAAACTCCGTAGAGATAAAATTATCCGCCGCTCCAGAATCTACAGAAGCAAACCCAACACAGGAATTATTTTCAAATGAGATAGTTACAGGTACAAGTACTTTACCGCAACTTTGGGAGATACCTGATGGCCTAGGTGGCATCCCCGATTACCACCTAGGCCTAGAAGTTTTTCCTGCTTAGGGTGAGTTGACATCTTGCGATCAGGTGCTCGGAAGACCCACAGTAATACATAACCCCCGATCTCTTCTGAATGACCTCCTGTCGAATGTTGAGGAAGTAGATCCCAACTGCATCGGCTCATCCATAGCTGAAGTAGTCGTGGCCGAAGGTACGGTTCTAAATAGGGGACCTAAGAAGACCATACTGACCCTTTTGTCGCTGACGGTCACGTATACGTCTATCAAGTCTAATAGCTAGAGACATAGCATCTTGAAGAGAATCAGGTTCAGAATAATTAACCAAAACATCTTTCAGCGAGTCAGACAAACCAAGGTTAAAATGATAAGTTAACGCACTGTCATCCCACTTAGTCTCACCACACCCACTGTCTGAATTCTGCACAGTAATCTTCAGCTAACATTTTCCCTGACGTAAGCTAGTGATCTTTCTGATAGCAACTGTTTTTAGGTCAGGTTCCTGATACAGATGACCCAAAGACAGGAAAAACTGCGACACTGAAGACCGTTCTGAAGCTTGAGCTGGTAAAGCAAAAAGCCCAGGACCGAGGAGCTCCTGTAACCTAGAAATAATCAATTTTACTCGTTGCTCCTCAGAGCCAGAAATTCTAGGACGGAGATCAAAATACAAAAGGAAATCGTCCTTAAAGGACTGGAATTTTCTCCTATCTCCTGAAAATTTTTCTGGGGAGATCCACAGGAGGCTCAGGAGCAATAGGGTCTGGTGCCTGGGCCACATGTGCATGTAGCGATTCCTGCGCCGCCATGCGGTCAGACAACTGCTGAACCTTTGAGTAACTCCCTTCATGTGCTCCACCAATGAAGCAAAGGTCGGAGTGGGGTTACTCATAATGAATATGGCCCGTGATACTGTCAGGACAGGTAAAGAGGAGTGAACCCTGAGCTGATACTACCCCGCTTGTCCCTGCCTTTTGGGGCACCGACTCCTTAACAGGCCGGCCCCAAACTAGAAGACGATCCTCCCTAACTGTGAGTGCACAGAATATGAGATAGGAGTGGAGGGAAAGAGGCAGATAGAAACAAAGACAGTGTAAGCGGACGCTGAAACCAAAACAACTAAGCAAATAGGTAAATAAAGCAGGTACGGGCAAAACTGACACAATGTAAAAAACCTGCAGTAACCAGTGGGGGAATGAGGGATAGACACACTAGGTCAAACAAAACTGAACACCTAGGGAATAACACAACAGGCACACCACAGCAAAAACCACAAGTAACACGAAAATCACTAAACAGTAGCAGTCCAAACGGTCCGGGTCAGTAACTGGAAGTACGTCAAAGCCACAGGGAATAAACAAAGCCGAAGTCCAAAGTCCAAATCCAAAAGTCCAAATCCAAAATTCAAGTCCTAAAACAGTCTAAACAGGGGCGAGTGAGATTCCAAGGTAAAGACATCATCCACGGGCACTGCATCTCAAGGAATGTCAGGCTTTATAGGCTGGGGGCGGGTTCTGAGCCTGGAAGTCCAAATCCCACTGGACCCAGGCTCAGGTGTGCTAGTAAATGCAGGGGCACGATCCACAACATTAACCCCTTCAGGAACAGCCAAGGAAGCCACGGGATTAATGCATGAATCGTGGCGTTGCCCTGACAACGCCACACGCTCCAGCGCTATCGTGAGCGGGCGCATGCTCACTGCCGCGCCGGCCCCGCTCGTGAGTCACAGACAACGCTGGACCACGGCTAGGCAAGTTCTGGTTTCTGACAAAACCCTTTTAAGTCACAAGCACTGAATGTCTCACAACTTCAATTGAAAGGGACAAACAAAGGCACAGAGATTTGAGGCGTAAGCTAGTTTTTCACAGCTACAGTAGGCAAGTGCATGTAAGATTTTCTATGCCAAATAACTGTTGATGTACACAAGCAAAAGGTCACTGATGTAAACTTTCCATTTAGGTTACAATATTTTAGGCTGTAGTGGACATGCTCCAAAAAGTCACACATCAAATTTTTTTTTAAAAAATCTTGCGATAAACTGCATTTGTTGTCATTTTTACGGACAAAAATAAAACAAGCCATCCGTACTTTTTCTGCATGCGCCACTTTTTATGGAAGTATAGCCTTCTCTTTAGATTAATTAGAATTTGCAGACACACTATGTCAGTTTTAATAGTCACTAGGCAGTGATAAATAGATTAATACCCTCACAGTGGGTAGAAGGGAACCAATAAAAGTTCAGGCATATGGTAAGTGAGATTTTTTACTCTCCAAATAATTTTTCCTGACAGTTGTGAATCCTAGTATACTTTATACTGTATGTGGGTACTAAATTAACCCTAGACTCTTTAATATTTTGTATTCTTACTGCACAAAAAAAATGATAGGAACTGCATCATGCAGGAAGATCCTCCAGACATTGCAAAACTTGAAGAGTAAGTCATTTTTTAGACAGGAATCAAAACAAGCTCTAAAATAATCCTGTTACCATGCTCTTGCTGAAGGCAAGGAGACCAACCATCTAGAGTACTGTACCATGAGGGAGAAAATGCTACAAATGATTGCAGAGGCCAGAGATTCTGGGAAAATAAATCATGCTGGAGTTAGCGATCAGTGCAAAATCTGGACACAACTAGACTTCACATTTTGGATGGAGTTTCCCGGTAATGAAAAATACACAAAGTCATAAAGTATAAATATGTTTTCCTATTATTTTTTAATGTTGACATATCTAAAGACAGATGTATCTTAAACAGGGGCATCTAAATTATTGCCATTCCAATTATTCCCCCATTGGGTACAGAAATCACCAAATTTACCTTTCAGATATTGTACAGTGCAGAGACAAAAGTTGTGCATGCAGGACAATCTTCCTCTGAGTGGAAACCTAATGGACCCTATTATAGTCTATGGGGTCCATAGGCTCCGTTTGGCTCAGTTATGTGCCGAATCCATCCTTTCCATTCTCCTGCTCCTATAAGGGATCAGGAGAACGGAATGGCTTAACGCTCATGTGAACTCGGCCTAAGTTTGTAAGGCTCAATAGGTCAATCAGCTTTTTTCAGCCTCCTTGGTTCCACTGACAAACATATGAAGATCCACTGACAAATACATGAAGATATTTTTTTATTATTTGGGGGGGATAACCTTTTATGGAAATATTATTATTGACAATTTCAAGGTTTCTTGGTGAACCATAAGTAACCAGCTACCAGATAGTTACAAATCTAAAGTGAATGATTGAGATGGTCCAAAATAAACTCCTCTGCTATCCTGACAGGGTTGACTTTTTTAGTGCACTAGGAAGGATTTATATTATGCATGCTGTATTATTACTGAATGCCATTGCTTGGACTGTGATTCTGGATAATTAAATAAAAGAGCTGACAAAAAGTAAATTTAAGGTGGATTAATACTTGAGTTATTAAGTTGTACTTTTGTTCCAGCTGCCTCTCGGCAGTTTGCCGTGCTGCGGGCAGATCCGCGGCCCGTCCCCATTACAGTGAATGGGGCCGGAGCGTAGTTCCGGCCCCACACATGCACCAGCGGCAGCACGGATCCGGCGGGCTGTTCACCCGCTGGAACAGCCTGCCGCAGTCCCCTGCCGCTAGTGTGAAACTAGCCTTAAACTGTTTTTTTTTTTTTAAATAAAAAATGGGTTGTCTCATTACAAAGAGCATGTTCAAAATTGAGGGGGGGGGGGTATGGGAGAGTGTGTAATGTTTACATGTTTTGTACATTGTAAACTGTTTAATAAAAAATATTTCAATAAAAAAAAATAAACAGCATTTTCAAATAGACTGTTGGGGAATTCTGAGTCAATAGGGTGTAGTCCCTTATACCATATTGGAGTCAGTTAGTGGGAGTGACTGTAGATAGTATCTCTCTTTCTGTAGGATCCAGCATGTCAGGATATTATGTGGACGACCCATTCATTTCAAAAGGCACCATATAATGAATTCTTTTCACTATGGTGGTGCTGCAAGGAAATTGTACACTTGCTGCCTGATTCTTCTACAGATTATACCTGTTGGGGGTTCCAGCAGTGGCACAACTTATGTTTGGGCATCCCCCTAATGACCTTTTTCGAGGGAATACTTTTCCTACCTCTGTCGTCTACTGATTCTGTCGTCTACTGTTTTTCAGTTGGCTATGTTATTCCCACAACAAAGAGCAGGATTTCTGGCAGATGTACCATGCTTGGTATCACAATTTCACAGATCCAGAAGCGTAGAAAAGATGTGATTAGAGGAACATCCAAATCACAACATATTTACCAAGTTTTGTGAAATATTAGTCAAATATCCATCATGCTGTTAAGACATAGAGAGTGCTTGCTTTGTCTGAAACCATTCTGAGTCATGAAGTAATTACATGGTAATCAAACAGCAATTAATTGACATAATTTCCATATTAAACCAGTAAGTACAACAAATATGATAAAGAATAGGTGGCTGAATCAAGTTTCTCTGCAGAGCGAAGTCATACACATTAGATGAATGTTGGCTGAGACAGGCCAACTATCTAATGTATGGTTGTGTCCCAAATTTTGCTATCCCATGGGACACTCTCCAGTGACAAGAATGAAGGGCTACTGTGCTAGGGGGAGTACTTCTGTGAAAAACATATAACTCTTTTTTACTCAATAACTTTTAGCCCCCTTAGGGGGCTAGAACCTGGGACTTAATGACCCCTTTCCCATTCACCCTAATAGGCATCTATTCGGGTAAATAACATTCTGTCACACTCCCTGCTGAGCTGTACCTCATGCACAGCTTAGCAGGTGGCTTACAATGTCAGGCCTGGGAACCCACAGCAGGCCCTCGGTTGTCATGGTAACCAACCGGAGCCCTGTGATTTCACTATGGGGGGGGCACAGATCAAAAGGCAGAGGGAGTCACACCCTTCTGTCTAATCTCACAGATGCAACGGTTGCTGTTCAACATGGCATCTGAGGGGTTTCGGTGTCATCGTCAATACTGGTCATTGTGGCCAGATACCTGCTGTATTATACAGCCGCCAGCTCCAGAAATACCCTGTACATAATGCTATACATGTAAGGGGTTAAAATTTGTAGCACTGTATTGTATACCAAGTATTCAGAACTAGAAGCAATGCATTTAGTCAGTATCCCCACAGCTGAAATTATTTTTATGATCCACCAAATATTTAATTACTCAATTAATTTTTTATAGTAAATTTTCACTGTAACAACTAAATAAAAAACCCAACCAAGACATCTAAGAAACCAAATAATTTGTTATTAAGTCCAGTTGAAGATAATCGTGTTATTTCACAGTTCAATTAAAATTGTGGGAGGTCCGGGTATTAATAATGGCTGAAATTTGAATCCATTAACGCCATCTGAAATAGGTCTCACAGAGTGGCTTTGAATATATATGAACTTACTGCAGTCAAGTAGGTTATTATTTCCATTAGAGACAAAGACATCATATGAAGGATGTAATCTAGTACAAGCATCTTGAAAATACATAGAAGACCAAGATATTTTTTTTGTCTTATTTTATGAGTATTCAGAGAGCAGTTAAGGAAGAGATAGGACATCCCTGAGATTTTTGCTTACATGAACATACCTCCTCGTAAAGACTGAACACTCACAGCGGGTTTGCTATTTGTAATTACGGTTTGCTTCTAATGTAACTCAGAGGTAATTACCCTAAGAAGATTGCAGCCAATTGTGGAGCATTGATAGGATAGAGGCAGCATTTCCATCACTTAGATAACATGGAAACTAGTTTTTCTGATCTCCTGGCATGTCTAAGGTAATGAACAGAGGGAGAGAATGTCAGCAATATAGCTGCTTGCTCAATTTATTTACCAACATTGTCGGCCATCCGTCTGAACTCCGGAAAAGTGAGACCAGGCGCTGATTAACTGTTTCCTGGAATATCTGCCTGCTCATATGATAGACGATAGAAAACCTCTTCCAAAATCTTTCTTCAAATTAAAAACACCACGTCCTGTGAGTTTGGACTTGAAAATAGCAGTCTGGACGATGAAAGCAGTCACAGCAACATACTCATACCCAAAGTCATACTCAAGAATTCACCGGATGATCTAGCTGACCTGTCATCAGAAGTGCCATTTAAAGAGGACCTCTCACCTCTCCTGACACATCTGTTTTTAGAAACTATTCGCATCCTCCATGTAATAATTCTTGCTAGAAGTTATGCATTAATTGCAAACAGATGGGTATTACCAGTTCAGGGGGAGGTGTCCCTGCACAGTATGACACTATCCAATCAGTGCTACTAGTGCCAGACTGTGCTGAGGAAACTGGTAACACCCATCTGGACCTTCACTGCAAACTGCTTGTAATTCATTCATGATGTCTACCAGGAATAATAAAGGAATGGTACAACACAGAATCATGTCCCAGAATTGTTTTTACAATGGGTATTCAAATAGTTGCTAAAACAGACTTCAGGAGAAATTACAAGTCCCTTTTAATGACACAAATCTGTTTTTGCATGCTTGATTTCTAGATGACTACTCTTGGCCCTCAGGTTGTATAAATAAGTGAATACTAGGCCAAATTTTCAGTTGCAATTTCCAATGTAGCATTTAAAGGGAAAGTATCCTATAGCATAAAATCTAGTTGTTATGTTATTACGTATTTGTTATGCATATATATATATATATATATATATATATATTTTTTTTTTAAAGATATTTAAATTCTGCACATTTCACATTCAGTAGTCATTTCAGTATCCTCATAGGCGGGATTACAATGAAAGGTAACATCTTTATATAGATAACTCAGGATCGCATCAATCTTTAAATGCTGCTAAGAGTATCTCAGGCAAGATGGCTGTCTCCATAATTATGTACGTAAAACAGAATTTAAAAAATCTGCAATCACAATCTAAAAACAGGTTAGACAACTATAATATGTATCACTATATGTATTAGATTCCCTTCTAGTGAAAGGGTTGGTCAAATAGTGCTATTTATATGGTCAGGCTACTCGAGAGCAGTCTAGTTCAGGAGTAGCAATTTAGAGCAATATATTAGGGGAGCAGAGACAACCCTAAATATACAAAGGTACCAAGATATATGCAGCATGGTGGCTCATTAGTTAGCACTGGTGCCTTGCAGCGCTGGGGTCCTAGGTTTGAATCTGACCAAAGACAACATCTGCATGGAGTTTGTATGTTCTCTCCGTGTTTGTGTGGATTTCCTCCCACACTCCAAAGACATACTTACAGGGAACATAGATTGTGAGCCCCATTGGGGACAAGTTGATGCTAATGTAAAGCACTGTGGAATGTAGCAGCACTCTATAAGTGCATAAAATAAATAATATACTGTATATATTATGTTTAATCAGTATGCATAGCATATTTATTATTTAAGTATACAGACAAAAAATCCCCAAAAATATCTATTTAATCTTTGGTGATTTTACAAGAGAAAGCATCACAGTCAGTCAATAGGGCAGCATAGATATACCACAGTATAAAAAAAATCAGAAGGAAAAAAATCCAATTAAGTCTCCGATATTTCTGATGCCAACATCCAGCATTTGCCCAATGGCAAGGTTCACTGTACATTTGGATCAATTTAAGAGTCAGTATTCCTGCAGCATGGTTAGGGCTTATTAGTCATCATTACTTGAGATTCTCATGATCTTTTATGACAAGACCACTTAACAATTACACTTTTGGGCAATTTCTAGACACAGTAGAACAGTCAAGTTGAAAACATCTGTTTAGCTTACATTAGGAGAATCTCATTAAATTTGACCAGATGTTGGACCACATGCAGAGTCCAGCTTAAAATATTATAATTAGTGACCCGCATAAGGTGGAAAATGTAAGATGGCATGAATGATAGCCTACATCAAAATAACATAAATTAGAATGACTCCATAATGAGCAGAATGTGCAGATATGTAGGCCAAATACAGTGCACCTTGTCTTGTCCAGCTTACAAAATGATTTATCATATAGCCATTTTCTGTCCTTTTGCATACTCGTTTTCATGCTTTTGTTTTATTCTATGTGGATTTGGATCAGTTAAAGGCTATGCCCACCTTTAGATTGCATTTTATTTAATTTTTATTGAATTTTTATTAATTTGTATTGCATTTTTATTTATTTTATTTTAATTTTAATTTTGGGCTAAAATATATATATTTTTAGTTAGTCTTAATTAAAAATATAAAGCCATTCTGTCACAAAGTGTTAACTGTTTGTCTAGCTGTGTGAATCTTACTTTCACTTTTACTTTGTGCCGGTCATCTAATACATTTTATCTCTAAATTACTAAACGGACATAAAAACTTATTTAAGCCACATTCAGTAAGATAAGAATTGAGCTACAATGAGTGTTTAGGAGTTCAGAGATCAGAGTTAATGAGCTGTCAACTGAACTGCCTGATGTAAACAGTAAAAATACAGAGCCTGTGATTAGAGAATCTCGAGGCTGCACAGATAAAATAGCTCACAATTGTTAATAAAGTTTAAAGGATTGTTCCAGGGCTTAGATATTGATAACCTATCGTGAAGCACCCCCATCCTCAGCACCCCCACCAGTTATGGGCAGCCACCAACGCTAGAATGTATACAGTGGACAGAGCTGGATGCAGAAGGCTCAGTCCACTGCAAAGTGCCCATCCCGAGGTCCTGCAACTCGTCTCCCTTTCAGGTGAGTGATTGCAGAACTGCAGTACACAGACACCGGGAACTACAAAGTGAACAGAGCTTTTTGCCCACTGTATAGTTTTTGACATTGGTAGCTGTCCAAAACAGCTGGATGTGCCTGATGTCAGACCACCACCAATCTGATATTGATGGCCTGTCCTGGGGATATATCATCAATATATAAGTCCCAAAAAGCCTTTTAAGTATACACTCACCGGCCACTTTATTAGGTACACCATGCTAGTAACGGGTTGGACACCCTTTTGCCTTCAGAACTGCCTCAATTCTACGTGGCATAGATTCAACAAGGTGCTGGAAGCATTCCTCAGAGATTTTGGTCCATATTGACATGATGGCATCACACAGTTGCTGCAGATTTGTCGGCTGCACATCCATGATGCGAATCTCTCGTTCCACCACATCCCAAAGATGCTCTATTGGATTGAGATCTGGTGACTGTGGAGGCCATTTGAGTACAGTGAACTCATTGTCATGTTCAAGAAACCAGTCTGAGATGATTCCAGCTTTATGACATGGCGCATTATCCTGCTGAAAGTAGCCATCAGATGTTGGGTACATTGTGGTCATAAAGGGATGGACATGGTCAGCAACAATACTCAGGTAGGCTGTGGCGTTGCAACGATGCTCAATTGGTACCAAGGGGCCCAAAGAGTGCCAAGAAAATATTCCCCACACCATGACACCACCACCACCAGCTTGAACCGTTGATACAAGGCAGGATGGATCCATGCTTTCATGTTGTTGACGCCAAATTCTGACCCTACCATCCGAATGTCGCAGCAGAAATCGAGACTCATCAGACCAGGCAACGTTTTTCCAATCTTCTACTGTCCAATTTCGATGAGCTTGTGCAAATTGTAGCCTCAGTTTCCTGTTCTTAGCTGAAAGGAGTGGCACCCGGTGTGGTCTTCTGCTGCTGTAGCCCATCTGCCTCAAAGTTCGACGTACTGTGCGTTCAGAGATGCTCTTCTGCCTACCTTGGTTGTAATGGGTGGCAATTTGAGTCACTGTTGCCTTTCTATCAGCTCGAACCAGTCTGCCCATTCTCCTCTGACCTCTGGCATCAACAAGGCATTTCCGCCCACAGAACTGCTGCTCACTGGATGTTTTTTCTTTTTCGGACCATTCTCTGTAAACCCTAGAGATGGTTGTGCGTGAAAATCCCAGTAGATCAGCAGTTTCTGAAATACTCAGACCAGCCCTTCTGGCACCAACAACCATGCCACGTTCAAAGGCACTCAAATCACCTTTCTTCCCCATACTGATGCTCGGTTTGAACTGCAGGAGATTGTCTTGACCATGTCTACATGCCTAAATGCACTGAGTTGCCGCCATGTGATTGGCTGATTAGAAATTAAGTGTTAACGAGCAGTTGGACAGGTGTACCTAATAAAGTGGCCGGTGAGTGTATACTATATTCAAGTCAACACCAATTCCAAGTAGGTTGGGTATATACAGTTTGAAAACATTCATTTTGTTTGAATAGCCAGCACTTTCTCCCAGACCGAGTGGTCTGTTTCTCTACTGTCAATCTTCTAGGTTTCTACGGACTTTGTATGGTAGCAAAGAGTGCATAATCTATTATACACATTTATTTCCAATCCCAGTTGCAAGGTAAGTGGCGTTGCTGTGCAAATTATTGAAGCCCAGGAGAACCAGTATACCATACAGGCACTAGCGCCAAGTACTACAGCACATGTGCAGCGTTTTATGCTGGCAGAGCTTTTAAGTCAGCTCGAAGAAAAAACCAAATAAATAAGCGGAAAACACTTAAACACATTTCAGTTGATTTACAAAGAAAAGATTAAATGAAGCTTCCTGCTTTAAAGGGAGGGAATATTCTTTAAAAGGAAATCAGAGGAGAGAAGGAGATAACAGAGCCTGGAAGCTTCTACTAGGGGAAGAGAAGCAAGAGTGGTGGAATAATTTAATTGCTCATCAGTTAATTATACAGTATTATAATGTTAATGTGTCTTCACGGTGACAGTATAATAGGTATAGATTGGAGCATATGAGAAAGAAAGTGTTGGTGCAGTAATTATAACCAAGAGCAAAGCCGTTAGAGTAATTATAACGCTTCACCGGGTAATTAACGTATTGTTCGACTCAAGATGGGAGAACAAAGAGAATTGAAGTTAAATATTGAAGGACATGGATCTGACAGTGAGAACTGCCCCAGCGCTGTTATCAGACATTGTAAATCTGACGGGGTCTGCCAGCCAATCACAATGCAGTCAGGCACCTGTGTGGAGATTCATGAAAGTAGATTTATGCAAGTGGAGCATTCATTGGTTTCCACTGTTGTTATGGCAATGAGTTTTCTCTTTTTTACGCATCTGCAGAATGTTTTTAGACTGGGATTCTTGGGGGTTGTATAGGCTGGTATTGCATACTGGGGAGCTGAGCCGCAATACCAAGCACAACCCATACACAATAAATGGGGCCAATCCCTATCCTATCGAGCTGTGCAGATATTTATGATACGTATTTCACAAGTTTCTTCAACAGGTATCTATTTTGCCTTGTTGGATGTTGAAATATGTGAAATTTTATGGACATACAATTTTTTCAGAACTTACAGTACAAGCAAAAAATGCTTTCTGTCTCGTCTCCAAAATATCTTGGGGCAGATTTATTATGCTTTTACTTCAGAAATTTGACTTAAAAAAGTAAAAAAAAAAATAGGGCTTTTGCGACTTTTTGCATTCACACAAAAATTTTGGGACTTTTTGCATTCTTACACCACTCACTCCAGTTTTGAAATATGGCTGGAAAAGTAGGTGTGGTCAGTTATGTTAATGAGTTTCACTCCAGATTTATCATTGAGACTTTTTTTTTTTAAGTAACAGTTTCACTCCAGTGGGAGGGTGGAGTAGGAAAACTGGTGGAGCTTTTCCAGACAAAAGTATTAGGCCCCTTTCACACAAGCGTGTCCGGATTTGGTCCGGATGCGTTCAGGAAAATCCGCACGCATCCGCACCAAATCCGCACGCAATTGCAGTCAGTTTGACTGAGATTGCGTATGTTCTTTCAGTTTTTTTCGCGCGGGTGCGAAGCGTTTTGATGCGTTTATCACGCGCGTGCGAACAAAATGAATGTTTATAAACAACATCTCTTAGCAACCATGCGTTAAAACCGCATTGCATCCGCACACAAGTTTTCACGCAGACCCATTCACTTCAATGGGGCCAGTTCTGCGTGAAAAACGCAGAATATAGAACATGCTGCATTTTTCACCCAACGCAGAAGTGATGCGTGAAAAAAAACGCTCATGTGAAAAGCCACATTAAAATGAATCGGTCAGGATTCAGTGCGGGTGCAATGCGTTCGCATCACGCATTGCACCCGCGCGGAAATCTCACCCGTGTGAAAGGGGCCTTAGGGCTAAGGATAACACAAATTTATCAAATAACATGAGACATTTGATAAATGTTTCATAAAATACACCAACATAGACTCAAGCAAAACTGACTTCAAATATTACCCTTATGATAACCCCCTCCCCATGACTTTGGTTGAATTAACTCACAAAGCAGAGTTCTACAAATATATGAAAAGATATACTGTATGGAGCAATCAAAGTCACAACTTAATTGTAGCCATAGACAGTCATAGACATATATTCTTGACCATGAAAAGCTGTTGAAAGGCATAAAAAGTTTAGCCCATGAAAAACGCTCTTACCTAGAGCTTTTACAACTGGACCCCCCCCCTCCCAACACACACAAACACACTGATCACAAGAACGGGGGACAGGCTCCTCAAACTGAATAAAGCAATGATAATGTATGTGGCCACTCACAGTTTGTAGGTTTGATGGAGAGCTTAGTGCTGCACTCCATTCAGATGAGGACTCGGACCAAGATGGTCATCAATGGAAAGTTGAGGAGAGCTATCATTAGAATAGGTCATCAATATAAGATTGGCAAGGGTTCTATACCTGGCATCTCCGCTGTTCATCTGATTGCAAGGACTGCAGCCCACTGGAACCAGACACAACTCCAAACTCTGTGTAGTGGCCATTCCTGGTTACAGTGCCTCAGTTCTAATGAGGTGAGAGCTGCAGCAACCAGGTACGGCCAGTTTGCAATGCACGGATCTGTGTCTGGCTTTCTGATCTGCTGCCTGTTCTAAAATCAGCTGATCAGTGGACCCCCTCCAATCTGATATTGAATACCTATTCCAAGGAAAGATTGTCAATATAAATGCTCCTTTAATTGTATACTGTATATGGATATATTTAGTGGTATGACTAATTCCTCTGGGTAAAACCATTATTTACTATGAAGCCACTTTCCACAGGAAGTATCTCCATGAGTAATGTATGGGATCATTGCTCATTCCTGGTGTTTTCAGTCATGGATGTAAATACGAGCTTGTTTTCAAACACTAGGATACAATTTCCTGCAGACAGCCTATTATGCTAAATGTTTTCAGCTCTCTAAGTACATATCCATAGCACTCACCCACTCAGCGTCTTCTGACTCACAGCATCATGCCAGACAGGGCTCGGGAAGGAGTTTGTTTACCCTACAAGAATATTTTCTATAAAACCTAACAGTTGAAGCCACTTTACAAGTGACAGATGATGGGCCTCAAAAGAAAACAGTGATATTGGCTTATGAGATACATCTACAGAGACTGTCATGTACCTGTAATTATCACCTAGAGCTAAATCAGGATTAGTGATGATCACCTACTGGGATCAAAGCAAGTGCTGCATCTTACTAACCAGCTGTTCTATTAGACACAAGAACATGCAGTCCCTTCAATCATCTCTCCACCCTTCTTTCAAAGTACATATTGACAATGCACAAATCCAGTCATCACTGATATACAGTAAATACACATAATGAATCAGAGTTTACAGGAAGACAGGACAGCACCTACAGCCATCAGGCATAGTGGGGATACACACAGGACCAATACCAAGTGTCATGTTGTGGGGTGCCATTCGCTACCATGACTTTTCCTGTCTGGTGTGGCTCTGACCACACACTTAGGCTCTGACTAAATTCTCAGGCTCTGACTATAGTCTCCCTAGAAGCTCCCAACTAGAAGGGATGGGTGTCAGCTCCAAAGCCAGACAACTCCTTTAAGGTAATTGCTGATTGTGCAGTTCCCTGTTATGTACTGATATACTCTGTAAATTATCTGTCACGAGGGTGTTACGATCTATCACTAACCCTGTTGTGCCTGGGGTCAAAAGGTCGCTTTTTAGTGGCTACGCACTTGGTTTCTCAAGGGATCGCTTCATGACCTAATGGTGAGAATGGATTCCAGTCCAGGTTTTCCTGCTTAGGTTTGCAATCCTTTTTGTCCCAGTTAGGAATCTGTAGCTTTTCCTTTCAGCTGTTTTGTCAGCCACTCCCAGCTACGCTACTATATATTCTCCCTTTCTGCTTCCCTTGTTGACAAATATAGACCTTCCTTCCAGACCTTTTATTCTGGCATCAGGTGGACAACTGTTGCTGTGGAGCCATTGGAACTGGAACTGTTGGATCTGTGGTTCACTCCTGTTGTTGTCTCCTGTTTGTTGTCTCCCTTCGGAGATTGTTTGTCTTTTCCCTATTGTTACCCTAGGTGTCAGTGGTGAGGACTAGTGCTCCCACCGCCCTATTCACTATCTAGGGCTTATTTCAGGGTAAGCCAGGGACAAGGCATGTGATCAGCGTGCGGGTTAGCAGCCCGTCTAGGGACGTCAGGGCAGCCAGGTGCCAGTGCCAGGTGAGCTAGGGGTCACCACTCCTCCCTCTCCCTAGTGGAAGGGTACTCCTCTTCCCTCCCCTCTGCGCTGCACGTCTGTTACCTGCCATCTCAGACACGATAGTATCTCCAAGTAAAGGTAAACTTTTATTTTCCCATTTACTATTTTAGCTACTGCAATAAAATAGATTAATTTCACACACTTTCTAATCAAAGGATCTGAGTATTTCATTTTCCGTCAAAAGTTTATCAAGTAAGAAACTACTTATGATGTGTTCAATCTACAGCCTTTATGATACCACATATAGTTTGCTGTCTTTCATTTCTTATAAATGATTTTACACATTGTTCTAGATTCAGCCCATTTTATTGTACACTTTGTACAGTGGATGATGGTGGCGAAGTGAGAGCGGTGTGAAATTGCATGATTTAGCCAATTTGTAGAATAATATGCATTTGTTGGATAATTTGTACATATTATGCATTATCCTTGGAACTTGAAGTCACCCGGCCCACACACACCTCAGCGGGAGAGCAATGAGCAATAGACCCTTTGGACTCCATGTAATTTATAACAATTTAGAGGTCCATGACATTAAAGGTCAAAACCCTCGTAATCACAGCACCAGTTATATTTCCCTTACTCTGTGCAATTTCATGCATGACTTGTGCAACTATCGGCTTATGGGGTTGAAAGGAAAGAAAGCTGCGTGTAAGGTCAGGAGGTCAGGGTCATCACTGATCTCATATTGCTAAGTGTGGTATTTTCAATTAGGATTACCAAGATGTGCTCATGGTTAGATAATATTGTATGTGCAGTAGAAATATAGAAAGTATGGATAAGCTGTATGAGTTGGTTCATTGTCCCAGTATTGTAAACACCAGTTTCTATTACTTACAACTGTTGTAATATACAGAAGTTCATACGTATAACATCCCATCTTTGTCCAAATTTAATAAGAACCTTCATATAGAATTAAGTAAAAAGGGAGCAATTACTTTATGATGGCAAGGCAATATATCATCAACAGGATAGACACACGCCATGCAATACATTGAAGCAGCTTGGCAGAATTTAGTTGTGGTCATCAAGAATTAATCATATTAGTAAGCAAACAAAAGCACTGGTAAAATGTGGTATGTTATTGGAAAAACTGGGTGCTGGTACCTGCACCTATCTCATAAACTTAGCCGACAAAGTGTAGGAGGGCACACCACGCATGTGTGGTGGCCCTCCATTCATTTCTATGAGACCAGCGAAAGTAGCCAAATGCTAGCATGGCTATTTCTGTTGGCCACATTGAAGTTAATGGAAGTGGTGGCCGTGCAAATGCTGTGTGCTCCCATTCATTTTTAAAGGGGCCAATGGAAATAGGCGAGGTTGGCTGCGAATGCGTGGTGCGCCCTCCTTCACATTGCCAGCTTAGTTTACGAGGTAGGTGAGGGTCCCAAAGGAGCGATCTGCACCTATCAGACAATGAAGGCATATCCTAGAGATATGCCCACATTGTCTGAGATGGGAATAACCTATGACTGAGCTGCAATACCAGACATGACCCATGGGCAACATTGACACTGTTTCAGTCATGTTTCCCAGAAAACCTTTAAGGTTTAATCATTCTAAGGAACCTTTTGGAAAGCAATGTTAGACTATTTTAAGTAGTCATTTACTTCTGTCTTTCATATTTTCAGGTCTGTTGCTTTCTTAAGGTATTTCCAGATTTCAATGACTCCCCTTTTTTCTGTTGTGGGGATAACTAATCTGAAACATACAGTACATTTGAGATGAGTGAATTTAATAAAATTCAATTGTGTTCAAATCAGCCAAATCAAATGTCCTATTCATTTTGGCTCCTAATAAATTCGACCAGAATCCTAGGTGCCCGGATTGTCTGGAAATCTTTCCCTTAGAAAAAAATCTTGTAGATTGTAAACTCTTGCAGATCAGGTCCTCTCCCCTTCTGTACCAGTCTAGTAATAGTTTTTTTGTTAGTTGTATTTGTATTTTTATATTATGTATGTGTAACCCCCTATTGATTTACAGTGG
Organism: Rhinella marina; assembly: GCA_900303285.1. Lineage (NCBI taxonomy): Eukaryota > Metazoa > Chordata > Amphibia > Anura > Bufonidae > Rhinella > Rhinella marina. Next base: position 17,516 of record ONZH01008103.1, read on the forward strand.
CATAAATTAATAGCGCTTTCAAATAAATAATAATAATAGTAAAAAATCTGACATGGAATCCATGGCAGAAATCCAAGGCTATGGGGACTTTCACACAATCATATTTGTCTGCAGAACACGGAAACATGTTTGTTCCGCATTTTGCAGATCAGCATGTCCCACCCATTGTTACAAATGTTATTCATGTCTGTAAAACAAAAGAGATTCAGGTTCTATCTGTTTTGCTGGACAGCGGAACGGACATATGGATGAGGACAGAACACAGTGTGCTCTCCCCATCTTTTGCGGCCCCGTTGAAATGAATGGGTCTGTATCAAATCCACAACACTGGCACCAATAAAATGGTTATATGATAATATGGTTATGGTTAATGGCCCCTTACCCTCAGATTTCTGCCATGGATTTACAGTTAGAACTTCTACTGCCACATAGATTTGCCTCATTCAATGCAGGTAAACCACATCCAGAATGACATAACAAGTAGGATTTCAACTAGCAAGCAGATAGCAGAGCAGATTCCTATTAAGATCAATGGGATGTGGTTTTAACATGGATCTCAATATGTTATGTCAGCCCAAATTTGCAGTGTGACCCTAGCACTCTATAATCCTCCAATTGAAATATTTTGCTATTCACTCTGAATCAGTTTTTCTGACCTGACAAATGGCAGGCATCTTTGTGTCATACTAATAGAGGGATAACACATTATATTCTTATTCCAGCTAACATAAACCTCTCCCTGACAGGATGATTTAATAATTTGTATATGATTAAATGTCCTCCTTTAGATCAGCACCATGTAGCAATCATCTTTTCAAAATCAGTGAGCAACCATCCATGTGTATATGAAAGTAGATTACAGAATGCTTCTTAGTGAACCATTGTGTTCTATAATGAAAAGTATCTGGTTAGGTTTCATTTATCTAACCCGAGACTGTTCCATAAGACTACCCACTCGCTTAAGTATTTGTCATGGCATTAAACATATACCAATGTTTCACAAAGTCACCTCAAAGAATGGACAATTTGTGAGAATTGTTTTTTTTAGTGTACAGTATGTAAAGAGGTGACTCCCAGGAAAACAGAACTATCTCACAAGTACAGGCCGGACATAGGGCTGCAAGCCTGGGGGAATGCCTGGCATGACTGGGTTTGGATGGAGTGTTCTGGTAAGGGAGGAGTTAACGGTAGAAGGAAGGGGTGGTGAGAGGGGGGAGGGGCATAGGTTTTAAAAGGGTGGTAACGGCGGGAAAAGGGGCCATTTTGTGGGGACAGAGCTGCGGTTTTCAGTAGCACTAGGGTCACTTTAGGGTCGTGCCTTACCTGTCCCAAGATGTCCCAGGTAGAGGAGTTGATTGCGCAGCTCCGGGCTGTGGCGGAGAGTAGGGGTCCGGAGTGGCTGCAGGAGTCCATCCAGGGCTTGCTGCCGGGCTTTGGGGAAGCTGTTGCCGCGCCTCCCCCCATGTTCCTCCGGCGCGCCTAAGTCCAGAATAGACCCCACGGGTCCGGCGCCAGGTGAGGGGCCCCTCCGGGGACTCTCCAGCACGCACCGCGGGTGGAAACTCTGCTGCCAGGCAGTCGCGTGCCGGGAGGAATCCAAGAGTAAGGCGGGACCTGGCAGGAGAGAGTGCCAGGCGAGGCGGGCCTTCAGCGGCGGTGAGTGGAGCGTCTTCAGGAGCAGGAGCGGGATTGGCTGGTGCCCCGGCCTGGGGTGACTGTGCATGGCGAGGGAGAGGTGGACGGGATCCTCCTGAAGATTGGTGGGGCCAACATGGTGGCCCTGTACTTCTCTCCAGCGTCGGGCAGCTTGGGGCTGGCTCAGAGTCTTCATCTGCCAGAGCGTTGGTGGCCCCTAGTGGCGGAGCTGCAGAAATTCAGGCTGGTCAGACATCAGCAGCAGTTGGAGGGACAGCAGCCAGGGAAGATGTGGGCCATGCTGAGGACATGAGGACATCTGGGGGAAAGGACGGCGCCGATCAAGTTCTACAACCTCGCGTTCCGGCTAGTGGAATCACAGCATCCACGCAGCTAGGTGAGAGACAAAGGGATTTTCATTTACCATTGTCGGGCCCAAGGGGGCTCAGGGGAATGGGGGGTACTTAGGGGGGTCGGTTGCGGGAGGTCTGGGTGAGTTGTTATTAGGCTTGCGGGATTTAGTCAGAGGGTTGTCAGGCGCAGGATCGGGATCGCCATGTGGGTAGGGGGGCTGTGGAGGCGGTTACGGCTGGAGAAAGTGAGAGCGGTGTTGCGGGGTCCCAGGGGTCCTCTGGGTCGACACCGCAAGGGTCGAATGAGACGGATAGGGTAAGGAAAAGGATGGGGCAAAAGAGAAAGAAGGAAGTGAGCCTCGCTTAGATGATGCGATAAAGGTTTATGTCTGCTTTGAGAGGCCGTTAGGAGCCTATTTGAAGCCGGAAGTGAAAGAAAAAATTTGGAAGGGGGAGTACGTCGACATATTTTCGTTACTCCCATTAGAACGGTTTAATTTAGATAGGGACAGGAAGGAGGATGAGGAAAAACGGCGTTACCGTTTGATTCCACGGATGATTTTCCAACTGGCTACAGGCTTTTGTGATCCTGGCCAGTGTTATAGGGGAAAAGGCGGAAAATTGTTCCGCACTTTTTTGTTACCTGGACGTGATTGGAGAGGCGCATAGGGTGTACGGGGGACAGGGGTGGTTGAGATACGATGAATAATTCCAGCAACGAAAAGAGGTTCATTCCAGCATCCGTTGGGACCATAAAGATATTGGTTTGTGGATGAGGGTTATGGCTCCGGTTAGGGCGGGGCAATCCTTTCCAGGGGGAGCCGGGGGTTCTGGCCAATCAGAGCGCTCGGTGGCGCGCAAAAGGGGCTTTGTTTCCTGTTTAATGAGGGCGGATGTAAGTATGGGGACAAGTGTAAGTTTAAGCACAAATGTTCCTCCTGTGGTGGGTCGCATGCAGCACAAAACTGCTTCAAGGGACGTAAGGGATGGGGCTGGGGTGATGCGGGCGGAAAAGGGTCGGACACCAATTCGGGTAGCCGAGATGCTACCGTTTCTAAGTGCATATCCGGATGTAGAGGCGGCGGGTTTTCGGGATGGGTTTTCGGATTCCGTTTGTTTGTTGAAGGGGATTTTGGGCAGGGGGGGAAGAATTTGAAGTCTGCGAGGGAATTTCCGGGGGTGGTGTCGAATAAGTTGCGGAAGGAGGTAGAGTTGGGACGCATGGCAGGTCCCTTTCGGGTCTTGCCGATGCTGGATTTGCGGGTGTCACCATTGGGCGTGGTACCAAAAAGGGAACCTAATAAATTTTGTCTTATCCATCATCTTTCGTTTCCGAAAGGGGGTCGGTTAATGACGGGATTGCGCCGGCATTGTGTTCGGTGGTGTACACTTCGTTTGACGAGGCGGTTCGGTGGGTCAGGAGTTATGGGCAGGGTGCGCTGCTAGCTAAGGTTGATATCGAGGCAGCGTTTCGTCTGTTGCCGGTACACCCTGATTGTCAACATTTGTTGGCCCAATTGTATTTTTGGGATGGGTTTTTTTTGTGGATCGGTGCTTGCCCATGGGTTGTTCGGTTTCGTGCGCCTACTTTGAGAAGTTTAGTGCGTTTCTGGAGTGGGTGGCATGGGATTGGTCAGGTTGAGGTTGAATTATCCATTACTTGGATGATTTTTTGTTTATTGGGCCGCCGGGTTCGAACGGGTGTTCAGTAATGTTGCATTCTTTTGAGGCTATGTCCCAGCGTTTTGGGGTACCTTTGGTGTCGGACAAAACGGAAGGCCCTACTACAGTCTTAAGTTTTTTGGGGATAGTCATCGATACGGTGGCTATGGAGTGCCGGTTGTCAGAGGACAAGGTGGTGGATCTGCAGCAGGTAGTGGCAGTTGCGGTTCGCCAAAAAAAAATGCGGTTGTGGGAGCTACGGTCCTTATTGGGAAAACTGAACTTCGCGTGTCGTATTTTGCTGATGGGACTATTTTTTTGTATTCGTTTGGCGCATGCAACTGTGGGAGTTCCGGCACCTCATCATTTTGTGCAGCTCCATCGGAAGCTGCGAAATGATTTGAGGGTCTGGGCGTCCTTTTTGGAAACATATCATGGGCGATCGTTTTGGATGACGGATGTGCAGGTTGCGGCGGATTTGGAGTTGTTCACAGACGCGGCAGGGGGAGTTGGGTTTGGGGCATATCTGCCAGTGACGGGGGGATGGAGAAGAAGAGGGTTGGGTGAAGAATTTAGTATTGCTGGAGCTTTTTCCCATAGTGGTGGCAGTGTCTATTTGGGGCAAATTTTTCAGGAACAAGAAGGTGCGGTTTCATTGTGACAACTTAGGAGAGGTGGAGGCCATTAATCGGCTGTCGGCCTCGTCGCCGACAGTGGTGTGCTTGTTGCAACATCTGGTTCTGGGTTGTTTGTCCTTGAATGCTTGGATAGTTGCGTCCCATGTACCCGAGGTAGATAACTCAATTGCGGATGCTTTATCTCGTTTTCAGTGGGACCGGTTTCGTTTGCTGGCACCGGAGGCAGACGAGCAGGTAACATGCTTTCCTCAGGAATTGTGGAATCTGCCATTTGGTTGGTAGACGCGTTGGTAAGGGAATCCTTGGCAAGGGGTACCTGGACAGCCTATGATAGGGCTTGGCAGCTTTGGGGCGAATGGAAACAGCGATTTCTTGGGTGTGGCCTGGATGAGGGTGTTTTGCTGCTGCTGTTTGTGGGACATTGCAGGGAGGAGGGGTGGTCAGCGTCCAAGATGAGTAAGTTTATGGTGGGAGTGGCTTTTGGATGTCGGAGTCGGGAGGTGCATGATGTGACGAAGTCTTTCTGGGTGTTACAGGCGTTGAAGGGTTGGAAGAGGGGTGCCCTATTTATTGCAGGGACTTCTGGGGCAGTTGGGGCAGGTTTGTGTGTCTGACAGTGAAGTGACATAGTTTAGGTTGGCTTTTTCTCTCGCTTTCTTTGGGGTATTACGGATTGGGGAGTTGGTGAGTCCGAGTAAGAATCGAGCCGGTGGTTTGCACTTATTCCATGATAGGGTTGAGTTCAGAATAAGGCGGTTGAAAACGGATTAAGTGGGCCGAGGATGTCGGGTGGTTTTATTTCAGGTGGAGGGGTCTGTAGCGTGCCCTGTCAAGTGTTTAAGGGAGTTTGGTAGGCGTGATGTGGATGGCGACAGACCGTTGTTAGTTCATGAGGATGGGACATTTCTTTCTCGTTTTCAGTTCATTGCCATTCTGCGGGCCTGTTTTAAGAGGTTGGGAAAAAAACCCTTGTTGTTTGGGAGTCACTCTTTTCGCATTGGCGCGGCCATGGAGGCGGCTCGGGGGGGACTTGGAGACAAGGTTATTCGGCGTATTGGGCGTTGGGAGTCTATTCACTTTTGGTCTTATGTTAGGCCAGCATTGGTCTGAAGGGGGGGGGGTTCGGGCTGAGGGATATTTGTTGATCTGTTGTGTTTCTCTGTTCTTTTCAGGAGGAATACCTTGCTTGGTGTGGATTTTGGGCCACTCCTACGGTTTTTGGGGTGCATTGCGGGTGGCAGTCAGGTTTGATGGACATCAGTTGGGTTTTTCAAGGGAGGAGGTGGTGCTTCGGTGGTTGGGAATGAGAGGAATGGATTGGAGTCGGGTTCTGCTGGAGTTTCACAGGTTTGTGAGATTAGATATGCCCCCTGGGGTTTTGGTACTGCATGTAGGGGACAATGATTTGGGTGTGCGCCCTTTTCGGGAGCTCACCAAGGATATTAAGTTCAATCTGCTGCGGCTTTGTGCACAGTTCCCAAGGTTGGTTACGGTATGGTCCGATATTGTGCCCCGAAAACAATGTAGAGATGCAAGGTCGGTTGAGTGGCAGAATAAGGCATGGATAAAGGTTAATAGGGCGGTGGATCGCTTTGTGGTACAAAATGGGGGGATTGCGGTGAGGCATAGGGAGCTGGAAGCGGGTGAGGGTGAGTTTTGGAGGCGTGATGGGGTGCACCTCAATGCGGTGGGCATTGACTTATGGTGCTCCAGTTTACAAGATGAGATTGAGTTAGCTTTGAGGGTGTGGCGGGACGCAAGGGTGTGAGGTTGTCACTCCCTTGGGTCATGGGCGGTGGGGGTCCTTGGAGTGGATGGTTATGGTGGCTCTGCCGTGGTGGGGAGGGAGTCAAAGGGGCTCTGGACTCCCCAGGTATTGGATCCTGGAGTGGCATATGGCGGGTATCTGCCCACGTTTGGTGCCCATGATTAGCGGGTTTCTGCCTCTGAGCTGGTGTTTTAACAGCTAGAGGTAATTGAAAGGAGGGACGGGGCAGTTTCCCAGCCAGGTTTACGGGGCTTCAAGGACCCTCTCAGTGTTAACATGTTAAACAGGTTCTTGGCATTTTGGTAAGGTTCTTAGGTGGGGCCTTCAGGTGGGGAAGGCCTTGGGATAAATTGTTATTTATGGTATTTATTTTATTTATGTTTATTAATAAAATGGCTGCTGTGGCCAATTAAATCCACTCAAGGTGTCGTGTATTATTTGTGGAAGGAGAAAGGTTTTAAGTGGTAGGAACGACTCGACAATACTTTAGTCAAGTGCTACCTTCTGGAAGTGGCTCCCTTTGAGTAAAAGTCAAACTTTTTAACAAGCCTTGGAACATGACAAGGGAAAATATCCAAGCCAAATAGCCATCGGCTTGGCTATTTTCCCTTGTTATGTTGCAAGGTTTGTTAAAAAGTCGGACTTTGACCCATATGGAGCCACTTCCAGAAGGTGGCACCAGTGAGATGGTACTCTTTCCCTGGAAGATAACTCTTTGTATAATTTTTTCCCATGGGACATTAAGGAGAGCGACCACCCTATCTAATCTGTGTTCATACATTCTGGAATCCACCATAATCATATGAATGCACAACTCTTGAGTTCCATATATGGATAAAAAAGGATTATGGTAATGAACATATCTTTGGGCCACCTTTTAGAAGTCAGAAGCACCCATTTTACCTGAATACTTTATAATGATCCTAAATGGACTCCCCATTTTATTATTCAAGAATTATATGGGTCAACCAAACAAAACTATGTAAGGCTTCCAAAAGAATCGAACAATTACTTCTGATTAGTGTTGAGCGAACATGTTCGGCCAAATATACTATTCGGCCGAACACCGTGTGTTCGAGCGCCATGCTCGAGTCCCCTCCCCACGCGCTAATTAGTCAATTAGCGTGCGGGGAGGTGCTGGCATTCACTGTAATGCCAGTAGCCATGTTTGCTACTGGCATAACACTGATTAGTTGGCCGGGAACGTGTCATCGGGTGCTATAAAGCACCCGGTGACATGTGACCGGCTCATACCGAGCCAAGGACAGCTGCTGCAAGGAGGGATAGATGGTGTAGGGAGAGAAGAATGCCTGTTGCAGTGCTGCGCATCCCTTCCCCTCTGTACTGCTGTCCTCGCTCAGCTTGTCTCCTTCCCATGTTGGGCCAGTGATTTTATTGTCCACTACTTCCTCTTCGGGAAGGATTTTTTTCCCTTAAAGTGAGGAATATTGGCTTCTACCTCACAGGGGTTTTTTGCCTTCCTCTGGATTAACTTGCAGGATAACAGGCCAAACTGGATGGACAGATGTCTTTTTTCAGCCTTATAAAATATGTTGCTATGTTACTTTTTCACTCTGGTCCTCATCCTGACAAAGTGACGTTCAGTGCTGCTAACACTCAAAAACATTTAGGGTGATGGTCTGCTGCTGATCTGACCGTCTAAAACATTAGGGGCGAGTGCCTGCTGCTGAGCTGACCATGTAAAACATTTGTGGCAGTGCCTGCTGCTGATCTGACCGTGTAAAATATTAGGGGTGAGGACCTGCTACTACTTGAGCTTTATATAAAAGTAAATATATGTTTCCTAACAATATTTCCTCTAAAATCAATGTTATATTTGGTTTGGGGGGGTATTATTGTCATTCCGTAAAAGTGGCGTAATAGTCGGACATCATCGTGAATATCAGCGACTTTGGGGTCCAAGATGCATCCAGACATCCTCCCCATTCTGTTCCCTAACCATTTCTGTGGTGTCTCCACCATTTTTTGACGTTTCCATATGAACCAGACACCCTCCCCTCTGCAGAGCAGGGTTTGCCTGGTCTTCTCCCATTGACTGCCATTATACTTGGGTGCTCGGCTGAGCACTCGAGCACCACCTAGTGTTCAGCCAGAGCATCCGAGCACCCGAACATCGTGGTGCTCAATCATCACTACTTCTGATTGTTCCCAAAATGTTACCACTGACTCTTTTATCAACATATTTACAAAGCAGGGAGCACTTTCACCTGCTCATGATTATGGTTTGAAAGAGTGAGAAAGTAGGATGAATTTGGTACAAAACTTTTGAATTCTAAAGTTGGGTGTCCACGTTCAGGTTTTCTGGTGCAGTTTTTCGAGCCAAGACCAGGCAGATCATAAATGGAGAGTAATTATGAAGGACAAACATTATCTGACCTGTTTTCTAAATACAATCCGGGTTCTGGAGTAGAGATGAGCGAGCATGCTCATCCGAGCTTGGTGCTCGTTCAAGTATTAGGGTACTCGTAAGTAGAGATGAGCGAGTAGTGAAATATTCGAAAGTTCGAAATTCGATTCGAATAGACTGCGAAATTCGACTATTCGACCGGATATCGAATCCCATTAAAGTCTATGGGAAAAAAATGCTCGCCACTTGGAAATCTCAATTCGACCACTTGGAGGTCACCAAGTCCACCCTGGAACCTCAGAAAAGGATGCCAACACTGCTGGAATGCAACTGGGACAGCAGGGGAAGCATGTCTGGGTGCATATAACGCGCCCCAAGTCGCACTATTACGCCACTATCACAGCCTCTCAACAATACACTCCAAACACAATCTAACCTCTCTGTAAAGTGAGACCATACAAGGAAAACCTTCTTTCCTCTACATTGCCATGGACCCCAAGCCAAACTAGACAAAAAAAAAAGATGAATTCTGCACCCTTAAAATCACGTTGCCTATGACAACCACAGATGGCATAGGCAAGGGGGAAAGCAAATAGACCCACCCCTAATTGTCATTGTGTGTGTGTGTGAGATGTGGTCAGACATGTCTTCTTTAAAATGTAAAAACAACTCAAACACATGCAGAAGCCTTAAAATGCCCAAATTGTTGCGCTTGAGATGTCAGTGACCCGACCTGGCCCAGTGTCATGTCTAGCAGGTAAGCAGTGGGGATGTTGAGGGATGCGTAGGACCGCAAAAGGCAGGAAGAGGCCGTGGGCTGGCCAGAGGCTCATGGAAAATTTTGTGGCGGCCCAAGAGGGTGACACCTCTTAAAAATTATGTGGAGGCCCAAGAGGTGAGACCTCTTAAAAATTATGTGGAGGCCCAAGAGTTGACACCTCTTAAAATTATGTGGAGGCCCAGAGGTGAGACCTCTTAAACATTTTGCGCAGGCCCAAGAGGTGAGACCTCTTTAAAAATTATGTGGAGGCCCAAGAGGTGAGACCTCTTAAAATTATGTGGAGGCCCAAGAGGTGAGACCTCTTAAACATTTTGTGGAGCCCAAGAGGTGAGACCTCTTAAAATTATGTGGAGGCCCAAGAGGTGAGACCTGTTAAAGATTTTGTGGAGGCCCAAGAGGTGAGACGTATTAAAAATTATGTGGAGGCCCAGAGGGGAGACCCGTTAAAAATTATGTGGAGGCCCAAGAGGTGAGACTCTTAAACATTTTGTGGAGGCCCAAGAGGTGAGGACGTATTAAAAATTATGTGGAGGCCAAGAGGTGAGACCTGTTAAACATTTTGTGGAGGCCAAGAGGTGAGACGTATAAAAATTATGTGGAGGCCAAGAGGGGAGACCTCTTTAAAAATTATTGGAGGCCCAAGAGGTGAGACCTGTAAAATTTTGCGCAGGCCAAGAGGTGGATCTTAAAAATTATGTGGAGGCCCAAGAGGTGAGACCTCTTAAATTTTGTGGAGGCCCAAGAGGTGAGCCATAAATATAAAAATTTTATTTACGGACCAATTCTACGGCGGTTAAGGAGGAGGAGGAGGAGGTGGAGGAGGAAAATGGCAGCTTCATACACATGGCACTTCACTTTTGGCTGCTTTCCACGGTTGGAGAAGCAAAGTCCGGGTCAATCCACTTGCTGTTCATTTTGATTAGCGTCAGCCTGTCGGCACTGTCGGTTGACAGGCGGCTGCGCTTATCGTGATAATGCCCCGGCACGCTGAACACCCTTTCTGATAGCACGCTGGCGGCAGGGCAGGCAAGCACCTCCAAGGCGTACAGGGACAGTTCCAGCCACGTGTCCAACTTGGATGCGAAGACCCAGTACAGTTTGTTCTCCACTATCCGGACAACACGTGTGTCCCGGGATAAAGCAGCCCAGCATGAAGTCAGCCATGTGTGCCAGACTCTGAATAGGCATGACGTCACTGCCCCACCAGAAGGATCACTTGCCATTTCCTCCTCTTCCTCTTCCGCCTCCTCTCCGCCCCATCCGCGCTGAACCAATGGGACGCACACAGCCTGACTGCTACCTCGCCGCCGCATCTCCTCCTCTCCACAGCCACCTCCACGTCGTCCCTCCTCCTCCTCATCTCTCCTCCTGCAACTGCCACGTGAAGCAGACAAAGTGTGGTCTGACTGTGTAGCTCGTTGCTCTCCTCCTGCCCCGTCTCTCTGTGTGCAATGCGTTCTCCCTTATTGCGATGAGGGATTCTTTAAGGACGCATAGGAGCGGGATGGTTACGCTCGGCCGCTGGCTGTGGCCTCACTTCTCTGTCTGAACTGTCTCTGCCTGTGGACATCCCTCTGCCTGTGGACATGCCTGTGGACATCTGCCTGTGGACATCCCTCTGCCTGTGACATCCCTCTGCCTGTGGAATGCTCTGCCGTGGACATTCTGCTGTGACATTCCTCTGCCTGTGGACTCCCTCTGCCTCTTGCTGCTTTTCGTGCTGCGCAGCACCACACCTCTCCACTCTTTCTCGCTGGACATCACCCTGGACCGGGTCAGTATCGGACAGTACAAAGCGGTGGTACATTTCATACTCCAGCCGTGGCCTGTTTTCATTCTCCCAATGCTGAGACATGTACTGATGTAAATGAAGTGTTGTAATCGCGTCTCTCTGTGACAATAGTCGATACTATCAACTGCCAATTTTATTTTTTAACTTTTTTTTTTTTAGCGAGACAGTTTTTTTTCAACTTACTGATGTTTTCCAGTCTCTGTTTGGAAACTTCTATGATTTTTCGTACTGGGCTGATTTGGTTAAATATGCAGAGAGTTATTTTGGTTTAATGCAGAACGATGCAAAAGGGAAAGCGTCGTCTAAAGGAGAATCATTTACCTCAGATAATTCAACCAGCAACTATGGCCCCCAAGAGCATTTCCGCCCCCCGTCCTCGTCCACGTCCTATTCCGCTAGCCCCTCCGCATTTTATTTTTTTTGGTTACAAATATTTTGCCTCACAGCCGTGAAATAATTTTGCAAGAGAACGCACAGTACAGTTGCCAATTATAAGGCCTAATATTTTAGAGTTCAAGGTACACAGCCGTGTACTAACTTTTCAGACGGTGGGTATTAACACCAGGTATTTAAAGAATTTTGCAAGAGAAGCACAGTACAGTTGCCAATTTAAGGCTATATTTTATAGTATAATTTGTGGAGGCCAAGAGGTGACACCTTTAAAAGGCTGCAGTTATCCACAGATTTGCATGCAATGTAAAATGGTTACATCATTTTATAAAGGCAACTATCATGAAAATCAGTTTAAATGTATTGAGGGAGCACAGAGTATTTCTCAGAGGAAGAGTATTCTTTTTTTTTTTTCCTTTTTTTTATATGTATATGCTGTTGCCTTCAGTATATGAGAGTTGATTTCATGATGCTACTGCAGCCACTTAAAACGTTTTAAGTCTTGTTTTGTTTTTTTGAATACTGAGAATGCTATTTTGTACCAGATTTGTATGTAAACTGACACATTAAAATGAGAATGTACCAAAATTATTTTATTTTATTCAATTTTGAGTGAGGTGAGATCTCTTAAAGACTCTTGATGTGGAGGCCAAGAGGTGAACTCTTAAAGATTTTGGGAAGAGGTGAGAGTGAAGAGGTCTTTAAAAATTATGTGGCTGCCCAAAGGTGAGACCTTTAAAAATTATGTGGAGGCCCAAGAGGTGAGACGTCTTAAAAATTGTGTGGAGGCTAAAGGGAGACCTCTAAACTTTTGTAGAGCCCAAGAGGTGAGACTCTTAAAAATTATGTGAGAGGCCCAAGAGGTGTTAGCAATGAGAAAAATGAGGACCTATATACATAAATATATACATCTTATTTACGAGCAATTCTCGGCGGTTAAGGAGAGGAGGAGGAGGAGGTGGAGGAGGCCTTCATAAGATGGCACTTCACTTTGGCTGCTTTCACTGTAACCTAAACCTTTGTGGAGGCCCAAAAGTGAGACCTTAAAAATTATTGGAGGCCCAAGACAGTTAAACATTTTGCCCAAGAGGTGAGACCTGTTAAACATTTTGTGGAGGCC
>ONZH01008104.1:0-28393 GCA_900303285.1 Rhinella marina
GTTGCATTGTTTTCTTTGTTTTATGCTCATTTATTACCTGTCTTCTTTAACTAGAATACCCATCATGCATTGTTTCCCTAACTCCTCCCCTATCTGTTGCATCATCATCCTTCTTCATCCTGTCCTCCATTTTGACTGTGAGCAGACTCATCCATCTTCAGTCTGCAATCTGCATTGTGTTTTGACCCCATGGCATGTCATTCTTCAGGTAAAGCCATTAAACAGTACCTGATTCACTACCATTGCATCCTCTCTACATGCAACTCACAACACAGTGGGAATGAGTGTCAGCGAGTTCAGCTATCCGCCATCCAGCTTATATTGAGAACTATCACAACCTATCAGAGACTTCTCTAACATATATCTGTGGCAGAATTAGTCAAAACACAGCTGAATCTGCAGTTCCTGCCAGATCCACATATAGTCTGCAAGCAAGCATAGAGCTGTCCACCATCTTAGAAGCACATGGCTCCCTCACCACTGTGAATACCTGCAGCTCCATCTTAAAGAGACAGTACCACATGAAAAGGGATTAACATGTCCACAAAGGGCCATATGGATTCCTCTGTCACTGCACCTGCTACCAGAGACGCAGATGAGCAAAAAACAGAGTCCGTGTCCCAGGAAGAACAAATTGTACGATCCAAACGTGTTACCAAACCCACGCTAAAGATCAGAGAGAACTTTGAAGTAACTAAAGAAGAGTTCTATGATAATCTTGATGATTTATGGCAGAGAACTGAGCACTATATAGCAGCCATCTCGCGATATGACAGTGACGCAGCAAAATTAATCACAACATTAGATCGCTTATCTGCCGCCCATGAACGCTACCAGCGACTGTCCGCTAAGTACATTACATTCCTGAGTAATGCTGAATTTGATGATGCCAGAGCAGAGGTAGCTGACAGAGAGACTTTACTCCAAAAGAAAGATGCCGTAGTGAAAGACGCCAAAGATAAGGCAGAACTCCGTATCACACACCTGCATGAAGTAAGGTCTCACCAATCTACCTCAAGCAAATGTACGCTATCATCTTCAAGAACCTCCCGCTCCAGAAGATCAGCATTACATGACAAGCTCATAGAAATCCGTGCTGATGCAGAGGAAGCTAGTGTTAGAAGTTCCTTTGCCAAGAAGGAAGCAGAAATGGCGCAAAGACAAGCGGAGGCAAGGGCAGAGATGGCGAAGAGGGAAGCAGAAGCAAAAGCAGAAATAGCAAAGAAGGAAGCAGAGGCAGAAGCCCAACTAAAAGTTCTCCAAATGGAAAAGGAGGCAGCAACTGCCTTAGCCAAGCTAAAGGTCCTTGAACAAGAATTAGGCCAAGATATTGACCTAGACTGCTCAATTCCTGCAGAAGTGGAAGACCCAGCTGACCACACTGCCAACTACGTGCTAAAGCGATCATCTCCTGCACCACCTGCTATGTTACATGCTCCAGCACCGCTTCAAACCTACCACACAGCTGTACCTGTGATGCATCAGATGATGCCACCTATCCAGAACAAGATAATTTCCAGAATCACACAAGCAGGTCCTCCAGACACAAAACCGCAGCTTAACCCTTACGCTACATCATTTCACCCTGATTCATCTCAGCTCCATATGCCAGAGAATCCTCACGCCCCAAGGATATCACAAGGTAATCTGGTCACACGAAGTGGGAGATCAGACATGTCGGACTTTGCCAGATATATGATACGCAGGGAGCTGATAAACAGTAGTCTCTCAAAGTTTGATGACCACGCTGAAAATTATAGAGCCTGGAAATCCACCTTTGAAGCAGTAATCAATGATCTTAACCTCACTGCCAAGGAAGAACTTGACTTGCTTATCAACTGGTTAGGCCCAGATTCTGCAGAACGAGTAAAGACATTGAGAGCAGTTCATGCGGGTCACTCAGAGGAAGGTCTTGCTGCAGCATGGGAGAGACTTGAACAAACCTATGGCAGTCCTGAAGCTATAGAAAGTGCAGTATTTAAAAGACTTCATACCTTCCCAAAGATCACCAACAAGGACAACCGCAAGCTTCAAGACCTGAGCGACCTACTAAAGGAATTGGAGTTAGCCAAAATGGATCCACGTCTGTCAGGACTGAGTTACCTTGATACAGCTCATGGTGTTAACCCAGTAGTGTCCAAACTACCATACGGCATGCAAGAAAAATGGGCAGACATGGGCTCCAGATACAAAAGAGAACACAACGTGTCCTTTCCACCTTTCTCCTACTTTTCCAGATTCATCAGTGACCAAGCTCGGAAGAAGAATGATCCCAGCTTTGATTTCACAGAATCTGCTCTACCAGCTTCATCATTATGCTCAAGGTATGAAAACGAAACAAGGAAACGTAGAGTCTTAACAGGAACAGTATCTGTTAGGAAGACAGATGTCCCACTCACTGCATCCTGCACCACTAGACAGGATACTCCCTACTGCCCTATTCACAAAAGACCTCATCCGCTGAAAGAATGTTGTGAGCTTAGGGCAAAGACTTTACAAGAACGCAGAGACATGCTCAAGGAGCTAGGAGTGTGTTACAAGTGTTGTGCTTCTTCAAACCATTTTGCTAAAGACTGTAAGGCTGTCATTAAGTGTACTGAATGCAGTAGTGACAAACATGTTGCAGCCATGCATCCTACCTCTTCTCCTGACAACTCACAACCTCAAGCAGCATCTAAAGCTGTCACAACGCATGGCGGGGAGCCATCAGCTCAAGTTTCAGCTACTACCACTGTCTCCTCCTCCTGCATGGAAATATGTGGCAAAGAGAATGGTCCCAAGTGCTGTGCCAAAGTGTGTCTGGTGAGTGTCTACCCAGAAGGGCAACCTGAAAAGGCCATCAGGATGTATGCCATAATAGATGAACAAAGCAACAGGTCTCTAGCAAAGCCCAAGTTCTTTGAGATCTTCGGTATAAAGGGAGAAGCAATACCATACACCCTTAACACTTGCTCTGGTCGAATAGAGACCTTTGGCAGAAGAGCCACTGGATACCTAATTTCTCCAATTAACAGGAATATCCAAATATCCCTACCAACGTTAATTGAATGTGACCAGATACCTGAGGATAGAGAAGAAATCCCTACTCCTGAAGCTGCTTATCATCATCCACACTTGAGACACCTGGCAAAGGAGATTCCTCCTATGGACATGAATGCTGACATCCTTCTCTTGCTCGGGAGAGACATTCTAAGAGTTCATAAGGTAAGTCAACAATGCAATGGTCCTGATGATGCCCCATATGCACAAAGACTTGATCTAGGCTGGGTAATCATTGGCGATGTGTGTCTGGATAAGAGTCTGAAACCGTCTCAAGTGAACTCCTTTAAAACCTTTGTGCTCAATAATGGTCGCACAACTCACTTCAAGCCATGCCCTCATCATTACGAGATAAAGGAGCATCTTCCTAACATCAGTAAGGCACCAGACATCATTCCTACACCTTATGATGACTTAGGAGGATCGGTGTTTCACACAACACAAGATGACAACAGAGTAGCTTTGTCCATGGAAGATAAAGAGTTTATCAAAATAATGGACAGTGAATGCTTCAAGGATCAATCTAACCATTGGGTTGCACCCTTACCTTTCCGGGCTGAAAGAGCCAGGCTTCCTAACAACCGGGAACAAGCATTATCCAGGTTCATCTCTTTGCAACGCACATTAAGAAACAAGCCTGAGATGAAAGATCACTTTGTGGCCTTCATGGAAAAGATATTTCGCAAAGACCACGCAGAGCAAGCTCCAACTTTGCAAGAGCATGAAGAATGCTGGTATCTTCCTTCCTTTGGCGTATATCACCCACGAAAACCCAACCAGATCAGGGTGGTATTTGACTCCAGTGCCAAGCATCATGGCTTATCCCTGAATGACGTTCTCCTCACAGGTCCAAACCTGACCAACAACTTGGTAGGAGTGCTTATAAGATTCAGAAAGGAACCAGTTGCCATTACTGCAGACATTGAGCAAATGTTCCATTGTTTCATCGTACTAGAAGACCACAGAAATTACCTCAGGTTTCTGTGGCACAAAGACAATGACACTAACAAAGAAATGATTGAATATCGCATGAAGGTGCACGTGTTCGGTAACAGTCCTTCACCTGCTGTTGCTACTTATGGCCTACGAAGGACTGCTACTGATGGTGAGTCAGAGTTCGGGAGGGATGCTCGTCACTTTGTTGAAAGGGACTTCTATGTGGACGACGCACTCAAATCCTTGCCCACAGCAGAGGAAGCTATAGACCTGCTCAAAAGGACACAAGGTATGCTGTGTAAAGCTTGTCTAAGGTTACACAAAATCGCCTCCAACAGTACTGCTGTCATGAAAGCTTTTCAGCCCAGTGATCATGCCACAGAATTCAGAGACTTGAACCTAGGCATAGACAACCATCCAGTACAGAGAAGTCTGGGTTTGAGATGGAACTTGCAATATGACTCTCTTGGCTTCCAGGTTAACTTTACAGACAAACCATTCACTAAACGTGGAGTCCTCTCAGTGGTGAACAGCTTATACGATCCACTGGGATTTGTTGCACCTCTGACTATACAGGGCAAATTCCTACTTAGACAGCTCTCAGAGACTATTGAGCACTGGGATGCTCCACTGCCCCATGACAAGCAGAGAAAGTGGGAGTCCTGGAAAGAATCCCTGCATGCCTTGGACAGGATTCACATACCACGTTGCTACACTCCAGCGTCTCTCACCACAAGCCAGAGAAGGGAAGTCCACATTTTCTCGGATGCATCCACTGAGGCCATCGCAGCTGTTGCCTACCTCAAGGTAATTGACAATTGCAGTAAGTTTCACATGGGATTTCTGTTTGGAAAGGCTAAACTAGCTCCTAAACCAGAGCACACCATCCCAAGACTTGAACTTTGTGGCGCTGTACTTGCTGTAGAGATTGCGGACTTTATTCAGCGTGAGCTTGATATTCATGTGGATGACATTCAGTTCTACACTGACAGCAAGGTTGTCCTGGGTTACATAAACAATCAGACAAAACGGTTCTATGTCTATGTCAGTAACCGCATTGAAAGGATTAGGAAATCCTCCAACCCGAAGCAGTGGCACTATGTTCCATCCAATCTCAACCCTGCAGACTGTGCCACCAGACCATCATCTGTCAGCGCCTTTGCCAAATCTTCTTGGTTAACAGGTCCAGAGTTCTTGCAGAACGAGAGTGAAGAAACATCCGATGAAGACGCCTTTGGTCTCCAAGACCCTGACAACGATCCCGAGATCCGTCCTGAAGTCAGTACCCTCATCACCAAGTCTGAAAGGAGGTCCAGCTTGAACTGTCACCGCTTTGAACGCTTTTCAAGATGGCTAAAGCTTGTACGCACCATCGCAAGGTTAGTTCACATTGCACAGTGCTTTCACACCAAGGATGATAACTCTGAATGTCGTGGTTGGCACGTGTGTCACAAGCCCCTCTCTGCAGAGAACATTACATTAAGTGATATGTTAGTCATACGTGATGTACAGCAGAGTGCCTTTCATACTGAACTGAGGTGTATTCGTGACAAACAGGACATTCCAAAAACCAGCCCTATTGTCAACTTAAAGCCAGTAGTTGATGACCAAGGTATGCTGAGGGTTGGTGGTCGCCTGCACAGGGCCAAGTTAGAGATGTGTGAGAAGAACCCTCTCATTATTCCTGGCCACCACCATGTTACTATACTGCTCATAGGGCATCATCATGAAAGGGTCAAGCACTAGGGCAGACATTTCACTGAGGGTGCTTTAAGAGCTGCAGGCCTGTGGATAGTAGGAGCAAAGAGACAGATTGCTCACCTAATTCACAACTATGTTACATGTCGCAAGTCAAGGGGTAAACTACAGCAACAGCAAATGTCTGATTTACCAGCTGACAGGACAAGCACTGAGCCACCATTTACTTATCTTGGTCTGGATGTCTTTGGGCCATGGACTGTCTCTGCCCGCAGAACCAGAGGTGGTCATGCTGAGAGCAAACGATGGGCAGTGTTGTTTACATGCATTAGTGTACGTGCAATACACATTGAAGTTATAGAATCCATGGACACTTCAAGTTTTATCAATGCTTTAAGACGTTTTCTTGCCATCAGAGGACCAGTAAAGCAATTGAGATCCGACTGTGGAACCAACTTCACAGGTGCCTGCTGAGAACTGCAAATAGACTCTAAGCCAGTTCAAAACTACTTGGCCGACAACGGTTGTACATGGATCTTTAACCCTCCTCATGCCTCTCATATGGGTGGATCATGGGAAAGAATGATAGTCATCACCCGTAAGATATTGGACTCTATGCTCATGGACTCAAACTCCTCAAGGCTCACCCATGAAACTTTAACCACCTTCCTAGCTGAGGTGTCCGCTATTGTCAACTCCAGACCTCTTGTCCCTGTATCTGCGGACCCAGAATCTCCTGAGTCTCGAATCACCCCCTGCAGTGTGGCCTAGAGTCTCCTCCTCCTCTACCTCCTCCTCCAATTTGCGCTTCAAAACTGATCTGAGGGTGGTCTGGCTGTCAAAGAACGCACTGTCTTCCCCCATCTCCTGTGACATGCCTAAAGCCTCTGATATTAAGTTCTTTAAGGAGTTTTGGATGAGACACAGCAGCGGGATGGTGACGCTGATGATGTCCGCATCGCCGCTAACCATATGGGTTGCCTCCCCAAAGGGGCCTAAGACCTGGCAGATGCCAGCCATGTCCACTCCTCATTATACACCTGAGGAAGCTAACTGGCATGACTACCACCTCTCTGGGACAATGTCAGCTGGCAGTCTACTATTGCCCTGCGCTGCTGGTACACCCTGGCTATCATATGGAACATTGAATTCCAATGTGTGGGAACGTCACACAGCAGCCGGTGAGCAGGGTGTTGTAACCGCTGTTGCACTGTCCTGAGGGTGGCAGCATCTGTGGTGGACTTTCTAAAATGTGCACAGATGCGGCGCACCTTGGTGAGCAACAAAGCAAGCTCGGGGTAGGTCTTAAGAAACCGCTGGACCACTATGTTTAGTATGTGGGCCATGCATGGCACGTGTGTGAGTCCACCAAGTTTCAGAGCCGCCACCAGGTTACGCCCATTGTCACAAACAACCAGGCCTGGTTGCAAGTTCTGTGGCGCTAGCCACACAGAGGTCTCCCCCCTGATGCCGTCTAACAGCTCCTCAGCCGTGTGCCTCTTGTCGTCCAAGCTAAGCAGTTTCAGCACGGCCTGCTGACGCTTCCCCACTGCAGTGCTGCTGTGCATTGAGCTATTGACACTCGGCGATGTGGCCATCAATACTCTTTTGGAGGAGGAGGAGGAGAAGGGGGAGGTGAAGGGGGGGTTGAAGGAAGAGGCGTAATGTGCCGGTGAAACAGACACCGAAGTTGGTCCTGCAATTCTGGGTGTGGGTAGCACATGAGCAGGCCCACGGTCAGACCCAGTCCCAGCCTCCACCAGGTTCACCCAATGTGCCGTGAGGGAGATGTAGTGTCCCCGCCCACCGGTACTTGTCCACGTGTCTTTGGTTAGGTGGATCTTCCCACAAACCGCATTGCTGAGGGCACGGATGATGTTTTCCGACACGTGGCGGTGTAGGGCGGGGACGCCACAGCGGGAAAAATAGTGGCGGCTGGGGACCGAGTATCGGGAGGCTGCCACCTCCATGAGGTTGCGGAAAGCTTCAGTTTCCACAAGCCTATACGGCAACGTCTCCAGGCTGAGCAGTTTACTGATCTGCACGTTTAAGGCTTGTGCATGGGGGTGGGCGGCTATGTACTTGCGCTTGCGCTCAAAGGTCTGGTGTAGTGACAATTGAACACTGCGCTGGGACACATGAGTGGAGGCGGGGGAAGGACATGGAGTTGGAGGAGTCCTTGCAGGGCTGGAGGCTGGAGCGTCCCGGCCGGGGGATACTATGTCACTGACAGCATGTGACACAGGTGTTGAAGCAACAGTGTCACCGTCACCAGCTGACTGGAGTGCGAACCACTTAGTGGGGTGTTTCTTCTCCAAAAGCCTGTGCATGCTACTTGTGGTCAGGATTCTATTGTTGGCTCCCCTGCTAATCTTGGTGTGGCACAGTTTGCACACCGCTACCCGTCAATCGCCCTCTTCATCCCTAAAATACTCCCAAGCTACAGAGTGTCGAGCTTTGCGCCCTGAAATTTGACCCCTGGGAACATTTGGGGGAGTAGTAGCTCAGGCCCTGCTTCTCCCTCTGCCCAGCCCACTGCCTCTCCCAACCGGTTGTGGTGTTGATGTTGCCTCACACGTAGAACCGCTATCTTCGTGTGCCTGATCCACCCAAGTCGGATCTGTCCCCTCATCATCACCCAGCTCTTCCTCAGAGTCCCACACTCTCTCCGCCATCCATTTTAGCACCTTCTCTTGCTCTTGGGGGACGGTCAAAGGTGTACCCTTCGGCCCTGCAAGGTTTTGCAGAAAAGCAGGCATCCTGAATTCGCGTCTTTCCACTGCTCCCACAGCAGCAGGCACAGTATCACTCCGCACACTACCACGGGCACGGCCTCTGAGCACCACACCGGTTCCACTCCCACGTCTCCCACCTCTACTACCTTTACCCTTGCCCCTGGTGTTCTCCATTTGGAGACTCTCTCTCTCTCTCTCTCTCTCTCTCTCTCTATATATATATATATATATATATATATATATATATACAGTACAGACCAAAAGTTTGGACACACCTTCTCATTCAAAGAGTTTTCTGTATTTTCATGACTATGAAAATTGTAGATTCATTTTACCATGAAGGCCTGCTGCACACAGTCTCATCATAACAGTTGTTGTAGAGATGTGTCTGCTGCTAGAACTCTGTGTGGCAATTACCTGGTCTCTAATCTGAGCTGCTGTTAACCTGCATTTTCTGAGGCTGGTGACTCGGATGAACTTATCCTCCGCAGCAGAGGTGTCTCTTGGTCTTCCTTTCCTGGGCCGTCCTCATGTGAGCCAATTTCTTTGTAGCGCTTGATGGTTTTTGCGACTGCACTTGGGGACACTTTCAAAGTTTTCCCAATTTTTCGGACTGACTGACCTTCATTTCTTAAAGTAATGATGGCCACTCGTTTTTCTTTACTTAGCTGCTTTTTTCTTGCCATGATACAAATTCTAACATTCTATTCAGTAGGACTATCAGCTGTGTATCCACCTGACTTCTGTCCAACACAACTCATGGTCCCAGCCCCATTTATAAGGCAAGAAATCCCACTTATTAAACCTAACAGGGCACACCTGTGAAGTGAAAACCATTTCAGGTGACTACCTCTTGAAGCTCATCAGGTGTGCCCTGTCAGGTTTAATAAGTGGGATTTCTTGCCTTATAAATTGGGTTGGGACCATGAGTTGTGTTGGGCAGAAGTCAGGTGGATACACAGCTGATAGTCCTACTGAATAGACTTTTAGAATTTGTATTATGGCAAGAAAAAAGCAAATAAGTAAAGAAAAACTAGTGGCCATCATTACTTTACGAAATGAAGGTCAGTCAGTCCGAAAAATTGGGAAAACTTTGAAAGTGTCCCCAAGTGCAGTAGCAAAAACCATCAAGCGCTACAAAGAAACTGGCTCACATGAGGACCGCCCCAGGAAAGGAAGACCAAGAGTCACCTCTGCTGTGGAGGATAAGTTCATCCGAGTCACCAGCCTCAGAAATCGCCGGTTAACCGCAGCTCAGATTAGAGACCAGGTCAATGCCACACAGAGTTTTAGCAGCAGACACATCTCTACAACAACTGTTAAGAGGAGACTGTGTGCAGCAGGCCTTTATGGTAAAATAGCTGCTAGGAAACCACTGCTAAGGACAGGCAACAAGCAGAAGAGACTTGTTTGGGCTAAAGAACACAAGGAATGGACATTAGACCAGTGGAAATCTGTGCTTTGGTCTGATGAGTCCAAATTTGAGATCTTTGGTTCCAACCACCGTGTCTTTGTGCGACGCAGAAAAGGTGTACGGATGGAATCTACATGCCTGGTTCCCACCGTGAAGCATGGAGGAAGAGGTGTGATGGTGTGGGGGTGCTTTGCTGGTGACACTGTTGGGGATTTATTCAAAATTGAAGGCATACTGAACCAGCATGGCTACCACAGCATCTTGCAGCGGCATGCTATTCCATCCGGTTTGCTTTTAGTTGGACCATCATTTATTTATCAACAGGACAATGACCCCAAACACACCTCCAGGCTGTGTAAGGGCTATTTGACCAAGAAGGAGAGTAATGGGGTGCTACGCCAGATGACCTGGCCTCCACAGTCACCAGACCTGAACCCAATCGAGATGGTTTGGGGTGAGCTGGACCGCAGAGTGAAGGCAAAAAGGGCCAACAAGTGCTAAGCATCTCTGGGAACTCCTTCAAGGCTGTTGGAATACCATTTCAGGTGACTACCTCTTGAAGCTCATCAAGAGAATGCCAAGAGTGTGCAAAGCAGTAATCAAAGCAAAAGGTGGCTACTTTGAAGAACCTAGAATATAAGACATATTTTCAGTTGTTACACACCTTTTTGTTAAGTATATAATTCCACATGTGTTAATTCATAGTTTTTATGCCTTCAGTGTGAATCAACAATTTTCATAGTCATGAAAATACAGAAAACTCTTTGAATGAGAAGGTGTGTCCAAACTTTTGGACTGTACTGTATATATCTGTATATATATACACGTCTATATATGTATAGGATGTATGAAGGTAGCTTGCACACGTGTGCACAAAATGCTATTATGCACGCACAATACGCCCCACAGTATACACATTATACTAATGTACGAATCAGCTTTATTAGAATAGATGCCTTACAGTATCACACACTATATGACACTGTGAGAGCACCTACTGTATGATATACAGTACAGATTACAGCAAGCAACACTGTAGGGTATTCTGTATCTGTAGGGTCAGACAGTGACTCTACAGACTGCAGTACATATCTGCTGTGCTGCTTTCAGAAATCTGAATCGGACTTCTGTAGCTGAAGTGTAGTCTTTAAAAAGACTTTTGGGTCACAAATGCAGTTCTCTGCCTAATACACACTACTACCTCTTATCTCCTATGCTATCGCTATCCCTATAACACACACTCTTTCCCTCTCCTTAAACCACAAGGTGTGTGATCCGAGCTCCCCACTTATATAATAGCAGGTCACCTGATGCAGGCAGCCAATCATTCCTAGACAAGTAGAGAAGGTAGTAAGTCATGGTAGGAGGTCCCACAGCCTTCCCTGCATGTTTATTGGCTAAGAAATATGCGCTAAACATGCAGGGAGGAGTTTAAAAAAATACACGAATATCACGCGGTACTTGGCCGAGTACCGAGTACTGCCGAGTACCCTAGTATCCGTGCGGATGACGAACAGGTTCGCTCATCTCTTGTAATTACTCTTTAATGGGTTTTTCTTTGCTCTTTTATAGGGAAAGAATGCACACCCTTTTTTTACCTAATTTATTTCCCTTTATTTTATTACTGTAAAATATTACCTTTCCAAAGCAAGACGTAAAACCAGCAGCTCACCATCTGTTAAGACATTTATGGAATGCAGGGCAGCCAGCATTGGAAAACATGTTTATGTTTCATTAAAAAAATTTTAAGGTTCACATTTATTACATTTCAAATGCTAGCAATTTAAGCAAAATAATTCTGTGAATGATAACTCTACCATAATTAATGTATCTTAATCTTAATAAACTCAATCCTCCACACGACCGTCACTTTCCTGAGGTTATCTTTCTCATTAGTACTAGTATGTAATGTAGAGCTCCACTCACCTCACTATTAGAGAGTGGTAAATAATTAAAAATCTGCTATACTGGTAATTTGTGGAATTTGACACTTCAATCCATTTTGTTCTTATTTGTGACTCACTAAGTATAGAGCATTAAACAGGCAATAAAGGTAGGCAATGGGAAGCAAAATGATTATTAAAAATGCTGAAGGTTAGATTGAAATTCTGAGTTAGGATTCCTTTACATATAATGTGTTGTGGCAGTTTTGGGGGCTTGTAATGAATGCCATAAAATTCATTCTTATTTTCTACAAGGTTGTTTTTTGTTTTGCTGCAGTTTGAGGATCTTTTTTTGATGCATTTTTGAGGCAAAAGTGGACCCAGCAGTAAAAAGTGTGTATTTTCATTTTGACCAGTGTTTTTTTTTGCCCGAAAAAATATTGCAAAATGCCTGAAAAAAGCCACAAAAATTGTTCTTTGTAAATAGCTTGTTGTCTTTTTTTCCACTTTTTTTATGGCATATTTAACCCCTTTGTGACCTCCGCCATATGCGTGTGGTGGAAGTCAACTCTTTAAAGATGGCACCCACTAACTTGTGCAGTGGGTGCCATAGCCACTGGGTTTCTGTTGTTTCCCATGCTAGCAATGGCTAATTCAACATTTTTTGTCAATTCACCTCCCCATTTAATTTTTTTTTTTAAATAAGTGATCAAAAAGTCACAGACACTTCAAAAGATCGACCGGCCATAAATGAGCCCTCACACAGCTCCTTACATATAACTACTAAAAAGTCATAGGGGTCAGAATATGGTGATAAAAAAAATCTTTTTTCAAGGTTTTTCTTTTTTTTTCAGTAATAAAAAGCAAGAAAAACTATACAAGTGTGGTATAGTTATAATTGTACTGACCTGGAGAATAAAGCTAATGGGTCAATTTTACTGCATAATGAATGTCATTTAAAAAAACAAAAACATAAAAATTCCCAATTTCCCCCTACATTACATGCAACCGTAAATGGTGTCATTAGAAAGTACAATTTGTCCCACAAAAAAAAACAACAAAACTCATAAGTCTATGTGAACTGAAAGATAAAACAGTGTAATTTTCCTTACCATAAATTCTCTTTCCTTTAGTCCAGAGCAGCAGCACCCATGGGATTTCTAATCCTCCTGAAATTATAGGACAGGAGATGTCAATTAATCAATTAAACGTAGATCCTATAAAACAGTCTAATCTAGACCCCCCTGTTGTGTACTTCTAACTGAACTTCCAGTCATACAAAAAAAAAAAAAAACACTCCAGGTCTGATTCAACAATCACTTTGAGCGGGTAAGTATGTGCTGCTGCTTTGGACTAAAGGAAAAAGAATTTACGGTAAGAAAAATTACACTTTCCTTGTCGTTCTTCAGCAGCAGCAGCACCCACGGAATTTAGCAATTAATCCTACAGGAAGGGCTCCCCATTATACTGCGGACTCTATTACCGCTCTGCCAAAAGCCGTTTCTCCTGCTTGTCTCATATCCAGTCTGTAATGCTTCACAAACGTATTGGAGGAGCTCCATGATGCTGTTTTACAGATCTGGTCTATGGGGACAGTTCTCTTCTCTGCCCATGATGTGGCCATAGCACGAGTTGAATGCGTCTTAATCGACTTGGGTGCTTCCATTCCATTTCGTTCATAACAGATGGTGATAGCCTCTCTTATCATCTGGATATTGAAGCCTTTGTAAGTTCTTCCTCTTTCTTCTTGCCTGAATGTGATACAAACAAGTGGTCCATCTTCCTAAACTCTCTAGTTCTATGGATATATTTTTGCAGGGTTCTGCCCACATCCAGGGAGTGAAGCCTGTACTCCTCCTCTGAAGACGGATCCGGGAAGAAAATTGGCAACTCAATTTGCTGATTGAGATTAGTAAATGACGGAACCTTTGGTTGAAAAGATGGTAAAGTCCTCAGCAACACTCTGTCTTGAAGAAAGATTGTGTAAGGCTCGGTACAAGCCAGGGCCTGCAACTCACTCAGCCACTAAAAAACAGACCTTGATGGACAAAAACTTCATATCCGTTTCCCGAAGAGGTTCAAATGGAGCATTGCATAGCTGGTCCAGCACCATACAAAGGTCCCATTTTGGGATTGGATCAATGACATGTGGTCTGATTGTTCTCACAGCCTTGACACACCTCTGTACCAAAGGTTCCCGGGACAATCTTTTGCCCAACGCTGATGACAAGGCCGATATATGGACTTTAATCGTGCCAGGCGTTAGCCCCTTATCGAAGCCCTGCTGCAGGAAATTTAGGATATCCTGAATTGTTGGCGATTGAGGCACCACCCCGTTCTTTCCACACCAAAGATTGAACACCTTCTTGATTCTTAGGTACACTTTATTTGTGGTGTGTGCTCTGGATTGTAGCAGGGTCTTCACTACCGCATCAGACAAGCCCTGTCCAGCTAAAAGGGGGCAGTCAACATCCAGGCTGTCAGCTGTAGCTGGCGTAAATGTGGACAACATCTGACGCCCTAAGTCACCAGATGTGGGATCTGTGGGAGTCTCCAGAAGGTGTTCCTGCTCATCACTATCAGTGGGGAAAACCATGGTCTCTTGGACCAGTACGAGCAGATTAGTATTGTGGAGACTTGGTCCCGTTTGATCTTCTGCAAGACCTTTGGGATCATAGGGATGGGCGGAAACATGTAGGCCAGCGTGAAGTCCCAAGGGACTGAGAGGGCATTGAGCGCCAAGGGGTTGTCCCCCCAGAATAGGG
Organism: Rhinella marina; assembly: GCA_900303285.1. Taxonomy (NCBI): domain Eukaryota; kingdom Metazoa; phylum Chordata; class Amphibia; order Anura; family Bufonidae; genus Rhinella; species Rhinella marina. Next base: position 14,471 of record ONZH01008104.1, read on the forward strand.
AGAAAAACAGTGGTACTTTTGCATTGTCCCAAGTGGCCATTAAGTCTATCTGGGGATGACCCCAACTCTTGGTGAGTTGCGCAAATACCTCGGGGTGTAAGGTCCACTCCCCAGGGAGGGGTAAGTTGCAGCTTAGTCTGTCAGCGACCAAATTGTTCCTCCCCTTGATGTGCACAGCCAACAGCTGTTGAATATTGGCCTCCACCCATCTGAAGATCCGCTCCACCTCTTTGATTGGTACCTCCCTGGCGATTCAGGTAGTCCAATTTTATTTGTATGGCTTCATCCCAGACCATAGGGTGGAAATGTGTTAGAGCATTGTAGACCCCTCTCTTCTCTCTCAGATTCGATGAAAATAGTTTCTCTACTGGGGTCCAGGTTCCTTTCACCCTCTGCCCCTTCATGTGAGCACCCCAAACTGTAGCCGAAGCATCAGTTGTGATTTCGGTCCATTCTGGGCAAACATCTTACCATTGTTCAAAGCCATCCACCACCTCAGGGAGTTCTCATCTCTTTTGAGACTATCATCCTGTTATCTAGAGAACTGCTGTCTCGATCCCACTTCTGCAATATCTCCCACTGTAATTAATGTAATCGCGTGCCAATTTGCCCATGGAATCGCCTGGCTGGCGGGTGTCTTCATCATCGGCCTGATTTGTCTCAACAGCTGTACATTCTAGTGCAGCACCCTCATCCTCTTCATTGGAAGGGAAACAGTCATTGCCCTGGTGTCCAGAATGAACCCTAGAAACTGCTTCTTTTGGGTTGGCCTGAGACTGGATTTTTCTGTATTGACAATCCAGCCTAGGGACTGAATCCTGTCAAGAATTAAAGGGGTTGTCCGAGTTATGAAGAAAAAATATATAGTACCTTAAATCTGATGGGCAGCAAATATATAACTAAGTTAAGCAAGTTTTAGTCAAAAAAATCTCTATTTCTTCATTTCCCTGGTCCTCTTCTGGCCTTTGTTTACATGCAGTAATAACAATCTCTGCCCCTCCCCCCTCTCTGTAAAGGGAGTGAATACAAGTGCTGAGTGACATGTCTGCCTGCTGGGATACTCAGGAGCATGTTGTATGTGTAGGACTACAAGTCCAATCTGTACAATGACACTGCTGATACACACAGGATCTCCTCCCTACCTGTACTTGTACTTTGCATCTCCTCCAGATCAGCTGCAGTCAGCTTTGTGTCTGTAGGGTTAGGAGAGCAGATCCTGTGTCTCTTTACATCTGCAGCTGCTGCTGTAAAGCCTTCAGTGTGTTCTGGCTGAAGGGGTTAATGTTTTATCTGAAGGAATCCAGGGAGAAAGCAGATAGCAGGAGCCTGGCAAAGCAGGAAGGTGTGGCCAGTGACGCCTCGTGTACAGGCTGTTATCTGATCTCTGAGGCTTGTGCACGAAACATCACACAGCAGGGAGATAAGCTGACATCACAGGTCATGTAACCCTGAGTTAAATCTAAGAAACCAGCAGCTTTAGAAGCAGAAAGTGTATGGAAAAGCTGTTGTATTTGACTAGTTAGATACATACAAAGGACAAAAAAATAACTCGGACAACCCCTTTAACTGGAGATGCAAGTTGAGAATCTCGACGCTGGACCCCTTCACCAGCCAGTCGTCCAAGTATGGGATTATTGTTATCCCCATCGCTCTGAGGCCTGCGACTACCGCCGCTATCACCTTCATAAATGTGAACGGGGCTCACGAAATCCCAAATGGGAGTGTCATAAACTGTAGGTGGTGCAGCTGTCCCCTTAAATAAATTTCAATGCGCAGGAACCTGTGGTGTTTCTTGTGAATGGGGATGTGCAGATACGCATCTTTCAAGTCTATTGTAGCCAGGAAATCCCCTGGCTTCAATAGACCTATTGCTGACCAAACAGTCTCCATACGAAACTTTTTCTTGCGTATGAATCTGTTTAAGTATCTTAGATCTATGATGGTCCTCCACTTCATCTGAGGCTTTGGGACCAAAAAAAACTTGGAATATACTCCTTGAAAGGTTTCTTTTTCCGGGACGGGCTCTAATACATTCACCTGAATGAATTCTCTTATGGCCTGCTCTACAAGGCCCTGCTTCTGACCCTGTAACCTTTGACTTCTGACATACCTGTCTGGGGGTTTGGCATCTAATTATATACGATAGACATTTTTTATGGCGTCTAGAACCCATAGATCCTTCTCCACCTTTTCCCATTCTACATAGAAATAGGTCAATCTCCCCCTACAGGCATACCTCTGGCATCAGAACTCCAGCTTGCATTTTGAGGACGGGGCTCCTCTTCCACAGCCTCTTCTGCGCAGAGTAGACGATCCTCTGGAGGTACCTCCTCTGGAACAAGATGTCTTTCCTCTGTCTAACCTTTTGCGATCCGTGTCTTTGTTAGTTGGACAAAAGGAAGAAAACCACTTCTTTTTAGCCTCATAAGGAAGCGATGTGCCCTTTTAATCTGATAAACTTTCCATGAGAGTGTCTAGCTCAGGTCCAAAGAGTCTATTCGGGTGGTATTCCATGGCACACAGCGTATTCTTGGAATGGACATCTGCCCCCCCAGGCGTTATCCACAGAGATCTTCTGCCCGCAGTAAATAATGCCATGGACCGAGCTGCAAAACTCGCCTGTTGTATGTAAATATCACCGAGAAAATCAGGAGTTAGAGCAATCTTCTTAAAAGACAACAGTATATCATCTCTAGGCACCCCTTTGTCTATGTCTTCCTCCTCTGGAGAAGCCATGATCTAAGGTTCTTAGCAACCGTATAGGATGATAGTGCCGCCTTAGACTGACCTGAAGCAGACAGATAGCTCCTGTGCAAGACATTATCTAGCCTTCTGTCCATCGGGTCTGTGAAGTTAGACCCGCCCTCGCTTGGCACCAGTGTGCGCCTGAAAAGCTTTGAAATGGCAACATCTACCTTGGGGGGGCTTTCCCCATTGCTTTTCTTCCTCCTGGTCAGTCATACACATGGTCTTGAATCTTTTATTAAATATTGGCCCCTTATAAGGTGTCTTCCATTTGTTGACCATAAGCCTTTTTACTAAGGGGTCAACCCTGAAGGCTCTAGATTTTTTAGAGATACCGTCATCCACGACTACCTCTGCTTGAACTATGGATTCAGGCTCTAGAGATTTGAATAATCTCGACATCTTCTGTAACGGAAATAAATTTATTTGCTGGTCACTCTCCTCCGATTCTGAAGAGTTAACCTCGTCTATAATCCTGTAATCTTCAAACATGTCAGATTCTCTGGGAGAAGAATTCATTCTCTCAGAATCTGTCGCCGCCCCTAGTTCTGTCTGAGAAGCTCCAGCTTCCTTATTCTTAGTGGTGGACTGCTTGAACTGTTTAAACGCATCATGCACAAAATCCTTCATCCAAAGTAACACATCCCTATTTGATAGAGACTGATCCTCCACAGGAAAGTCATTAGCTCTGCAGTCTGAGGAGAAATAGAATTCGCTGCCATTTGGCGGGGGGTGTTACATGATCTGCAGGACATGTGATTTTGCTTTCCAGCAGACTTTCTTGCAGAGGAGTTCCTATCTTCAGACCCTTGGGACATTCTTCTACAAAAGAGCAGAGAAAGTCAATAAGGATTATTCTGCCCATGACAGACTAGATATCACTAACCCAGCACCACACCAGATTAAGGTAAGACGGAAGGAAACTACTGAGCCAAAGCACCCACAAAAGAGTGCCAGCAATATATATCTATCTATACATAAAAAACCTGAGGATGTGAAAATTTGCAATATTGAAAGATAGAGACAGGCTGAAAAAGTAGGAGTGTTTAAGAAAACTGATACAGAAGGAATCTGAACGCTGCTGCAGTGAACAATGTGGAATTAGTAATGAGCACATAAGGCAACAGTAGTGAATGTGCGGTCATTCTGGTTCTGAGTTATGGCCTTACCGGAGAGGGCACCAGCCCAGCACCACACCTGATTAAAACAAATTGGATCTGAACCAAGGAGCCAAACAAGCAAGACGCCAGTGGTATCTGCTGAGCACAATGCCCGCCAGGAAAACCAGCCCTTGCAGAGAATGAAAAGCAGAAGAAGAGGAGAAGCTTCCCCTCCAACACCAGGCTAAAGAACAGAAGACCAGAGTAACTTACCTAGCGGAAGCGCAGGCAAACCCGGCAGAGCGGCATGGCTGACAAGCACCTCCATCTTTTTATCCCACTCCTTCCCTGCACGCTGCACCAGCCGCGAGGAGGTGGAACCTCCAGAGGGACGTGCCCGCTGAGCCCCTGCACCAAAAGGTAGCTAATGACAAAATGCAAATTATGCCTCATTAAAACAGGGAGGACTAGCATATTAAGAGCGCCTACACAGGTAGGACTGTCGCGGACAGTTTCACTGAGGTCTCACGGACTTCGGTGAATAACTTCGGGAATTGATTTTTGAACTTGAAAACCGTTTTAAAACTTGGATCCCAAGTCGGCTTTGGAACAGAGGTAGCAGCTGGTAATGAAGCCGACTTCGGATTCAAGTTTAAAATGGTTTTCAAGTTCAAATATTGAATGCCAAAGTTACTCACCAAGGTCGCATGAGACTTTGGTGATAACTCATTTCAATTAATGCTGTATGGAGAAGCTTTGGGTCATAGATTTGAAGTCGATATGCTCAAAACTTTGTTTGAATGTTGTACGGAGATTCATCTCCATACAGGAATTAAATGTACAGGCTTTGGCGAGGCAAATTCGGTTTCACTGAAGTCTCACGGACTTCGGTGAATAACTTCGGAAATGGATTTTTGAACTTGAAAACCGTTTTAAAACTTGGATCCCAAGTCGGCTTTGGAACAGAGGTAGCAGCTGGTAACAAAGCCGACTTCGGATTCAAGTTTTAAAATGGTTTTCAAGTTCAAATATTGAATGCCACAGTTACTCACCAAGGTCTCATGAGACTTTGGTGATAACTCATTTCAATTAATGCTGTATGGAGACGGGTCTCAGTACAGCATTAAAACAAAGTTTTGAGCGAATCAACTTCAGATCTATGATCCGAAGTTTGATTGGCTCAGCACTAATTATATGCATTTATAATTTAGCTAGTAACATAGAAATAAAAAAATCACCAAAAATTCCAAAAAAAAAAAAAAAAAATATATATATATATATATATATATATATATATATATATATATATAACATAAAACCTGATTTAAACAATAGGTAATTTTCTGATGACACATTTATTTAAAAACATAACCACAAAAGAGACTACAAAAAAAAACTCAATGCTTATGAGTCTTGCATTTCATATTTCCAGTAGACTTTCAGCTAATATCTGAAGCTGGTGTTTCTCCAACCAAAAAAAAAAAGAAATAATCAAAAATAATGTACAATAGAACAAAAAAACACAGGCCTTACAGAGAAGCCTATGGGAAAAAGCCAAAATAATGCCACACCTTGAACATGCAGCATTAAAAAAATAAATAAATAAATAAATAAGAATACACCAAAAGTAAAGAAGAAGGAGTTAAAAGTCTCTAAAGGACATGAGAGAAATTTATGTGCTCTATTATTCTATTTATTTGATATAATTTAATATAATTCTGACCGAATTGAGGCATATTTTTCGTAATAAATCTAATAAATGTGAAATTCAAGAGATCATAAATGAATAATTTCCATTCTATTTTTAACAAATATTTTAGATAAAAAAAATATAAATATAAGTGAACTCAATGAATGAAAGCTTTAATTTCCTATTGAATGAGCATGTAATTTAATGTATTGAATCCTTTTTTTCTTGTCATAGGTACATTTAATTTTAGTCTATTATATTCTTACAATATCATCAAGCCTAAGGGATTAATTATAAGAAAAATGAAGAATATTTTATTTATTGCGCAGACTACATCTTAACTTTTGACTTTTGCACGAAAACTTTCTTCCTCATGAAATAACAATTTGGTAACATCTTTTTTAGAACACATAATGTAATCTCTCTCTAATTCATACTGGAAATTTATGAATAATTGACAAGTGAGATTTTACAATTTTGCTAATCAAATGTATCTTATATTGCCAACCAAACAATAGAGAGAAACATAAACTCAATGGGGGAATTTATCATTAGGAGAAAATTTGAAATCAGTTTTCCTTGAGTCTGTGTCGGAGTACTTTGTGCCACGTTTATCAAATGTCACAGGTTGTTTGCTAACTTTGGCTTGTCCTTAAACCTAACACTTCTTTCTAGAAAAGCACCTCCAGTTTTCCTACTCCACCCTCCACCTGGAGTGATATTGCTAATGAGATTGATTATGGGCCTCTTGGCTGCATCTCTGATCAGTCTTCTCCATTTGAGATGAAAGTTTAGAGGAATGGCTGGGTCTTGGCAGATTTGCAGTGGTCTGATACTCCTTCCATTTCAATATGATCGCTTGCACAGTGCTCCTTGGGATGTTTAAAGCTTTGGAAATCTTTTGGTATCCAAATCCGGCTTTAACCCCTTCCCGACCAGCGCCGTACATGTACGGCGCTGCGGGAAGTGACTTCCCGACCAGCGCCGTAGTGCTACGGCGCGCTGATCGGGCGGGTGCAGGAGCTGCGCCCGCCCGATTAGCGGCGGGGGTCCGGCTGTGCCCAGTAGCCGGACCCCTGATGTATGCACCAGCATCGGTAAAAACACCGATGCCGGTGCATTAACCCTTCATGTGCCGCGGTCAGCGCTGACCGCGGCACATGCGGTGGGAAGGGGTTGCCATCGGGTCCCCGCGCTGCTGTGACGGGGACCCGATGGCTGAGATAGCAGCCGGATGCCTTCCTTAGGCATCCGGCTGCTATCTACGGAAGCCTGTGAGATCCAGCCCCCTGGATCTCACAGGCAGTGTGCTGGAAGTGTATTACATTGAGTAATACACTTCCAGCCAATGCATTACAATACAGAAGTATTGTAATGCATTGTAAGGGGATCAGACCCCCAAAAGTGAAAAAAAAGTGTAAAATAAGAAAGTTAAAAAAAGTGAAAAAAATAAAGTTTTACAAAAAAAAAGTTTCAAGTTTCCCCCCCCAAAAAAACGTCATTTTTACAAAATAATATAAAAAAAATTGTAAAAAATAGTGAAAAAAAAAAAATAGACATATTAGGTATCGCCGCGTCCGTATCGACCGGCTCTATAAAAATAGCACATGATCCACCCCGTCAGGTGCACGCAGTAAAAAAAAAAAAAAAAAACTGTGCCAAAACAGACATTTTTGGGTCACCTTGCCTTACAAAAAGTGTAATAGCAGGTGATCAAAAAAGCGTATGTACCCCAAAATGGTACCAATCAAACCGTCATCTTGTCCCGCAAAAAATGAGACCCTACCTAAGACAATCGCCTGAAAAATAAAAAAAATATGGCTCTCAGAAAATGGCAACACAAAAAGTATTTTATTTTGTTAAAAAAATAAATCTAATGTGTAAAACTATCCAAAAATAAAAAAGTTAGACATATTGGGTATCGCCACGTCCGTAACAACCTGCTCTATAAAAATATTGCATGAGATGGCCCCCCAGGCGAATGCTGTAAAAAATTTTTTAAAAAAACTAAGCCAAAACAGACATTTTTTTCCTTTTTGTCTCACAAAAAGTGTAATAGCAGGCGATCAAAATGGCGTATTTACCCCAAAATGGTACCAATCAAACCGTCATCTTATCCTGCAAAAACGATACCCTACCTGAGACAATCGCCTGAAAACTGAAAAAAATATGGCTCTTTGAAAAGGGCAACACAAAATAAAGATTTTATTCTGTTCAAAAAATAAATCTAATGTGTAAAACTATCCAAAAATAAAAAAGTTAGACATATTGGGTATTGCCGCGTCCGTAACAACCTGCTCTATAAAAATATTGCATGAGATGGCCCTCCAGGCGAATGCTGTAAAAATTTTTTTAAAAAAACTAATCCAAAACAGACATTTTTTTCCTTTTTGTCTCACAAAAAGTATAATAGCAGGCGATCAAAAAGGCGTATTTACCCCAAAATGGTACCAATCAAACCGTTATCTTGTCCTGCAAAAACGATACCCTACCTGAGGCAATCGCCTGAAAACTGAAAAAAATATGGCTCTTTGAAAGTGGCAACACAAAATAAAGATTTTATTCTGTTCAAAAAATAAATCTAATGTGTAAAACTATCCAAAAATAAAAAAGTTAGACATATTGAGTATCATCGTGTCCATAACAACCTGCTCTATAAAAATATTACATGAGATGGCCCCCCGGGTGAATGCTGCAAAAAAAAAAAAAAAAACTATGCCAAAACAACCATTTTTTTCCCTCTTGCCTCACAAAAAGTGTAATAGCAGGCGATCAAAAAGGTGTATTTACCCCAAAATGGTACCAATCAAACCGTCATCTTGTCCTGCAAAAACGGTACCCTACCTGAGACAATCGCCTGAAAACTGAAAAAAATATGGCTCTTTGAAAATGGCAACACAAAAAAAAGATTTTATTCTGTTCTAAAATGCATCTAATGTGTAAAACTTTCCAAAAATAAAAAAGTTAGACATATTGGGTATCGTCGCGTCCGTAACAACCTGCTCTATAAAAATATTTCATGAGATAGCCCCCCAGGTGAATGTTGTAAAAAATTTTTTTAAAAAAACCATGCCAAAACTGCTATTTTTTTCACCTTGACTCACAAAAACTGTAATACAAAGCGATCCAAAAGTCTTATGTACCCCAAAATGGTACCAATCAAACCGTCATCTCGTCCCGCAAAAAATGAGCCCCCACATAAGACAATAACTCAAAAAGTTAAAAATCAACGGCACTCGCAAACCAATCCATCAAAATCTGTTCTGCAAAATCCATATGGCGCTCCTTCTGTTTTGAGTCCTGCCATGTGCCCCCACAGCAGTTTGCCACCACATATGGGGTGTTGCCGTATTCAGGAGAAAATGGGTAACAAATTATGGGGTGCTTTTCTCCTGTTACCCCTTGTGAAAATGAAAAATTTGGGGCTAAAGCAACATTTTATTGGAAGAAATGAAACTTTTCATTTTCACAGCCTGGTGTTTCCAAATTCCGTAAAACGCTTAGGGGGTCAAAGTGGCCAGAACCCCCCTTAATATATTCTTTGAAGGGTGTAGTTTCCAAAATGGGGTCACTTTTTCAGGGTTTCCACTGAAGGGGTACGTCAGGGTCTCTCAATTACAAAATGGTGCCTAAAAACTATTCTAGCAAAATCTGCCTCCAAAATCCGTATGGCGCTGCTTTCCTTCTGACCACTGCCACAAACCCATAGAGACGTTTACCACTACATATGGGGTATTTCTGTAAACTGCAGAATCAGAGTAATGAGTATTGAGGTTTAGTTTGCTGTTAACCCTTGCTGTATTGCAAGAAAAAAATATTAACATGAATAATCTACCAAAAAAGTGAAATTTTGAAATTTCACCTCCATTTTCCTTTAATTCTTGTGGAACACCTGAAGGGTTAACAAAGTTTGTAACAGCAGTTTTTTATAACTTGAGGGGTGTAGTTTCTAAAATGGGGTCATTTATGGGGGGTTTCATTATGTAAGCCCCTCAAAATCACTTTATATCTGAATTGGTGTTTAAAAAAATGGTTTTGGAAAATTTGGTGAAAATTTGAAAAATGGCTTCTAAACTTCTAAGCCCTCTAACGTCCTAAAAAAGTAAAATTACATTTACAAAATGATGCCAACATAAAGTAGACATAAGGGGAATGTAAAATAATAACTATTTTTGGAGGTATTACTATGTATTTTGAAAGTAGAGAAATTGAAATTTGGAAATTTGGAAATTTTTCAAAATTTTTGGTAAATTTGGGATTTTTTCATAAATAAGGGTGAAATATATTGACTCAAATTTATGACTGTCATGAAGTACGATGTGTCACAAGAAAACAATCTCAGAATGGCCTAGATAAGTAAAAGCGTTCCAAAGTTATTACCACATAAAGTGACACATGTCAGATTTGCAAAAAATGGCCCGGTCAGGAAGGTGAAAACAGGCCCGGGGTTGAAGGGGTTAAACTTCACCACAACAGTATCACGGACCTGCCTGGTGTGTTCCTTGGTCTTCATGATGCTCTCTGTGCATTAAACAGAACCCTGAGACTATCACAGAGCAGGTGCATTTATACGGAGACTTGATTACACACAGGTGGATTCTAGTTATCTTCATCAGTCATTTAGGACAACATTGGATCATTCAGAAACCCTCAATGAACTTCTGGAGTGAGTTTTCTGAACTGAAAGTAAATGGGCTGAATAATTTTGCACGCCCCACTTTTCAGTTTTATTATTACAAAAAAAGTTTAAATGATCCAATAAATTTTGTTCCACTTGACAATTGTGACCCACTTGTTGTTGATTCTTCACCAAAAATTGAAAATGTTATATATTTTTGTTTGAAGCCTGAAATGTGGCAAAAGGTTGAAAAGTTCCAGGGGGCCAAATACCAAACGATCCGTCCTCATTGACTTACATGCAGCTGAGGACGGATCCGCAATGCCTGCGGGCATTTGTTCGCATGGGAGACGAGCAATACAGTGCTCGTAACGAGCACGTTCGCTCATCTCTAATATAGATGTATAGACCAATATGTTATTCAACTAAACATTTAATCTAATCATCAGAAAAGTACATGGATAACCTTTGTCTGGTGGAAGAGAAAGATCATCAAGCCATGATATGCCATCCGGGAGACAATTAAATAGAGTATTAGAATTGATAGCAGTAAAACTGCTATCAATAGAGAATTGGAATACTCCTCTATTCATCCACCATCACCAATTTTGCATTGATAGAGTATAAGGGCAATTTTAGCTTGGACCTAATACCAGACAAAAGTGTTGATAGCCAGCAAGTCCATGGGAAAAAATATTCACCTGACCTGATGCTCTTATAATGTCTATTATGAAGTGCTGCAACCTCCTTATAGGCACTTTTGTCCACCCCAGTCAGGGAAATACAATAATGCAAAGATAGGAGACAATAGACATACAACATGAGTGGGGTGCCTCCTTAGAGAATATACAGTGCCTTGCGAAAATATTCGGCCCCCTGGAACTTTTCAACCTTTTGCCACATTTCAGGCTTCAAACAAAAAGATATAACATTTTAAAATTTTTGGTGAAGAATAGAGATGAGCGAGCACTAAAATGCTCGGGTGCTCATTATTCGAGACAAACTTTTCCGGATGCTCGGGTGCTCGTTTCGAGTAACGAACCCCATTGAGGTAAATGGGAGACTCGAGCATTTTTTGCAGGGGACCAAGGCTCTGCCTAGGGAAGGCTGGGTGAAAACCTGGAAACATCAGAAAATGATGGAAACACCACAGAAATGGACAGGAAACAGCAGGGGCAGCATGCATGGATGCCTCTGAGGCTGCCTAATCTCACCATTACCCCAAATTCTCCTGCAAAAGCCTGGTGGTTACCCTCATGGCAATTGTGCTCACCCAGACCAAGAAAGGCGAGGCACATGCCCATCGCATGTTAGGGAGGCACCCAACTAGGTGCAACGGAAGGTCCATCACCCATGCCCATGCTGGCACTGCTCTCCTATCCCCAGCCACACGATGCAGGCATAAGCCTGACACAGCATGGCGGTGACACCAACAAGTGACCAAGTTAGATGAGGTAGCAGGTGAGCCACCCAAAAATTTAGCCTAAAGCAGCATGGCGGTGACAACAGAGTGACCGAGTTAGACTGAGGTAGCAGGAGGTGAAGCATGGATGGTAATTCGAAGGAGGAGCAGGAGAGGTTGGAGGAAGAGGCATAGTAAGTCTGAGAAACCGTGACCGAGTTAGGCCCCGCAAACCTCCAAGTGGGCAGTACATGAGCGGCCCCAGGGTCAGACTCGGTCAGAGTGACCGAGCTACACGACGGGAGCAGGTAGAGCACAGAAAAAATTTAGCGTTGCCCTGTATGGTTGTGACTACACATTGACCGAGCTACACGACGGTAGCAGGTAGAAATCAGGAAAAAATTAGCGTGGCCCTGTATGGCTGTGGCTGTCAATTTAGGTACGGTTGTCAACTATGAAATTGATCAAGTGGGGCATGTGTTGTATGTATTCTTCTCGGTTTAATACCGTATACGTCACCTATCCGGAAAAATAGTTTGGAGAGATAGAGAGGAAAAAGACGTATTTTTAAAAGTGACGTTTAGTATAGATCAGTTAAAGAGAAAGAAAGGATTTTATGAAATGGATTTGTATCACTGAGAGCAAAAAAACTTATTTTTTTACGTGACGTGCAGTATAGATTAATTACACAGAAACAACGGATTGTGGTCTGTGCAGACTGAGGTGCTGGACTGTAACTCACAGAATTGTTCCACTGAGCTGTATGAAATGGATTTTTATCACTGAGAGCAAAAGAATGTATTTTCTAATGTGATGTGTAGTATCGATCACTTGTTTGCAGAGAAAAAGTGGAATGTGCAGACTTGGGCTGCTATAGTGCAAACCACTATGGTGGTGACAACAGAGTGAGCGAGTGACACTGCGGGAGCAGGCGAACCACATAAACATTTTTCATGGCCCTGTATGGCGGCGGTGACAACAGAGTGACTGAGTTAGTATGCGGTAGCTGGTGAAGCACCCAAAAATTTAGCCTGACACAGCATGGCGGTTACACCACCAATGACTTTGTCCGACTGAGAATGCAGTGAAATGGATTTTGTTGAGCCTCCAAAAATTTTTTTCTTTTTGGAGTTCATAAAGTCAATCCTCAGCAAAAAATTTTTTTTTTAAATGTCGGTACTTGCGCCTCCTGAAAAATTGTCTGTCTGTCTTGATGCTCCTGAAACATTGTTTTACAGTGTCTGTAGTTGATACTGCGGAAAAATTGTTTGGAGAGAGGGCCTGTAGGTGGCCCTCCAGAAAAATTGTTTAGAGAGAGGGCCTGTAGGTGGCCCTCCGGAAAAATTGTTTGGAGAGAGGGCCTGTAGGGGGCCCTCCGGAAAAATTGTCGTAAAAGAGTGCCAGTTGGACCTTTAAAAAATTGCGTTTTGGGTCAGCGTTAGGCAAAGACGACAAGGAGGAGGAGGAGTAGGAGGAGTAGAGAAGAGGAATCGGATACAAAAGTAATGTTAATCTTTAGCTGCTTTACCCCGGAGGAGATTTGAATTCCGGTGAAATCCAGGCTTTGTTCATTTTAATAAGCGTCAGCCTGTCAGCGCTGTCAGTTGACAGGCGTGTACGCTTATCGGTGATGATGCCACCAGCTGCACTGAATACCAGCTCTGACAACAGGCTAGCGGCAGGGCAGGCCAGCACCTCCAAGGCGTACAGCGCCAGTTCAGGCCACGTGTCCAGCTTTGAAACCCAGTAGTTGTATGGAGCAGAGTGATCGCTACGGACGTTGGTATGGTCAGCTAGGTACTCCCTCACCAATTTCTGTAAAGCTCACCCCTACTCTGCCGAGACTGGGGACAGGTGACAGTGTCTTGCTGGGGTGACATAAAACTGGCAAAGGCCTTGGAGAGCGTTCCCCTGCGAGTGCTGGACAAGCTGCCTGCTCGCCTCCTCTCCCCCACTACTTGGCCAACAGAAGCACGCCCTCTGCCGCTAGCGGTGTCAGATGGGAAGGATTGTTTCAGCTTGTGCACCAGGGACTGTTGATATTGATTCACTCTCATACTCCTTTCTTCTACAGGGATGAGGAGTGGAAAGGTTCTGCTTGTACCGTGGGTCCAGGAGAGTGAACACCCCGTAATCAGTGTTGGAAAAAATTCTTCTAACGCGAGGGTCACGGGATAGGCAGCCTAACATGAAGTCTGTAATGTGCGCCAGAGTCCCAACACGCAAGAATTCCCTCTCCTCACTGGCCTGACTCTCCATTTCCTCCTCCTCCAAGTCCTCCTCTTCAGCCCATACACGCTCAAGTTAAGGACTGAGCACTGGTACCCTCTTCTGTCTCGCCGACATTATCCTCCTCTTTCCTCCTCAT